>JAPTSV010000839.1:0-2500 GCA_026979955.1 Megalurothrips usitatus | reverse complement strand
TGACCCACAATCCTCACAAAATCATGATCGTGCTGTACACATTGTCTGGGAGCTCACTAATAACCATTCATGGAATCGCTAAGGCCAGTTCACACACACACGCACACACGCACACACTGGGGTGGACAACAGGTTGGCACCGCTGCAGCGACAACAGGTTCACAACAACGTCCTGGGGGGGCGGCGGACTACTCATGTGCCGTCTCTCTCGCTCTCACCTCTGGGCGCGAAGACGAGGACGGAGACGGCGGCGAGGAGGAGGCAGTGCAGCAGCCGATGCAGCGAGGCGGCCGAGGTATCCATGGCGGTGGCCGCGGCGGCGCGGGGGCGGACGCGGGGGAGGGCGCGGGGGAGGGCGCGGGGGCGGGCGCGGGGGCGGTCACTGCGGGGGCGGACGCGCATGGGCTCGACCGGTCGGCGTGATCATCTGAGAGGGACTGTCGGGGCCGCGGGAGGACGGCCGCCGACGCCGCCGCCGCGGAGCCGCGGAGCCGCCGAAACCAGCCGGCCGGCAGCCGGCGGGGGGTGGGGGAGGGGCCGGCGCGGAGGACGCGCATGCGCGGGCCGGCGCCGCGTGCAGCGCGTGGCGTGGCGTGCGTGCGTGCGTGGCGCGGGACTCCAGCAGCGTGCGTTTGGTTCATCATCACTCATGTTTTGATGTGGCGCTGCCGACAGAGACAGACAGACAGACAGACAGACAGACAGACAGACAGACAGACAGACAGACAGACAGACAGACAGACAGACAGACAGACAGACAGACAGACAGACAGACGAGAGCGCTGTTTTGTTCTGTTCGGGGTGAGCGGCGTCGACGGCGCGGGGATTTCACTCGGCTATACAACACCCACTCACACACACACACACCCTTCTCATACACCCTCACACACACACACACACACACCCTTGTCATACACCCTCACACACACACACACACCCTTCTCATACACCCTCACACACACACACACACACACACACATACCCTCACACCGCGCGGCGATGCACGGCTGCATGATTTACTTATGAGTCGTAAAGTGGCGAGCGGAATGGCGCACTTGTTCGCGACGAACGTGGTTATTCGCGCGACGTGACGTGATGTGTGTGTGTGTGTGTGTGTTGTCAGCCCCGCTCCACCGTGTCGGCGTACTCGAAACCGTGACGAGTGAAGAATATGATTATAAAACAAAAATACAAGAACAACACAAGTACAATAATATATATTTGAGGTCAGAGAAGGACATCTCCATCTAAGTTTTTTGGGCGAGGGTTTGATTTCAATGAACATGCCGTTTCCTACACGGATGAAAATGTCATCGGTAAGGGGGCAGCGGTAGCAGGGTGGGCGGGGGGTCCTTCGCCGCCTACCGACCGGCCCCCCGGCCCGCCACTTGAAGCTTCTGGTCGAAGAGAAGAAGTACATCGCTTCGTGGCAGCCGTGTAATTGCTCGTGATGTGTGCGGCCCCTCCTCTCCCCCTCCTCTCCCCCTCCTCTCCACCTCCCTCCTCCCCTCCCTCCTCCTCTCCCGGTGGCCATGCGGAGGCCGGCAGCGGCGCCACTGCAACTACCGCCTCTCTGTTGGTGTGGCGCTCCGGGTCATAATCTTTATTAACACCCCACCGTCGATGCGTCGACTGCGTTCAAGAGGGAGAGAGACGGAGAGCGAGAGAGAGAGAGAAAGAGTGAGAAAGAGAGAGGAGAGGTGGCTGCTCTGCGGAGGACGCCGTGGGAACTCGCGGCTGCCAACAGGACCGCACCGCCAATCGCCAGACGCCCCCTCATGCCGTATCGATGCCTTATGCATTAAGCCCCTCGCCGCCATCGGCGTCCTCGTCTTCGTCGCGGAGGTGCTCGCCGGGGCCGCGGCGGCGTGTCGGGGGTCCCCGTCGTGGGAAACGGGAGGCGTGAGGCCGGCGGGAGCGGCGGCGGGGGCTCAACAGGGGCGGGAGGGGGCGGGGGGAGCCAGTGCGCGCTGCTGGTGAGCTCCGAGACGGCGCCCGCCAGCCGGCAGGTAGGCAGACCTGTAGAGCCGGCCGGCGCGGCGGCACCGCCTACCTCCCAGGCGCCCCACACCAGTGGACAGACAGAGAGAGAGAGAGAGACTGTAGATAGAGACAGAGATAGAGGGCAGGGGGGGACGCGCGGAGACCAAAGAAAAAGGAGAAGGAGGAGGAGAAGAAGAAGACCGCAGCATGAAGGCCGGGCGGGCGGGCGGTATCGGGGAGTATATTACCCTCCCCCTCCTCTTCCCCTCCCTCTTCCCCTCCCCCTTCCCCTCCCTCTTCCTCTCCCTTGACGCCGCCGCACCGCACCCGCTCCCCATTTTGCAACTGTATTTTGATTGTGCCGATCCAAGCGCCGGCGGGGAGGAGGGGGGGAGGTGGACGGAAGGGTCTGCCGCCGGGGTCCATACGGGTGGCTAGGCGTGGCGCGGCGTGGCGAGGCGCGCTGGGCTGTTTCTCAATAAGCAGGGGAGTCTATACGCCCCCGGAGCCCTCCGTG
>JAPTSV010000838.1:0-25000 GCA_026979955.1 Megalurothrips usitatus | reverse complement strand
CCGTCCACCCTCCTCGCCGCCGACCGACCCGTCGCCTCTCCTCCACGGCACGTTCCTTTTTATCTGTCTCTTTATTTATCTTTTTACATCATATCGCCGTTTTATTTTCTCTCTCTCACTCCCTCGCACACACTCTTTCTCTCTCACACACTCTCCCTCTCTCTTTCTCTCTCTCTCTCTGTCTCGCTCGCTCTCCGCCTTCCGTGTGCACACCTTGCACGGCTTCTTCTCCACCCTGTACAGCCCCCACCACACCCACCTTCCACAAAAAATGGAAAAAAAGGGAGTTTGCGCTCACGCTACTTGTCTAAAATAGTGTGCGCGTGTGTGTGTGTGCCGGTCGGCCAACATGATCAGAACGGAGAGGGGAGAGACCACCCGCACTGAAGGGTGGTAAGTTAAGTTAAGCCCCTCTGCACGCCGATCAATGGTTCCGGCAGTAATTTGAGAGAAAGGTGGGGGGGGGGGGCTGCAGACGAGAGAGGAAGGCAGGGACAGAAAGAGAAACAGAGACCGAGAGAGAGAGAGAGAGAGAGAGAGAGAGAGAGAGAGAGAGAGAGATGCACGGTTCTTGTCCATTCCAATGTATAAAATTGAATGTAACGATGCCCCGATCTGTACATTGCAATGTACAAAAAAAAGGACATCATGAACATTTAGTATGTACATAGTATACGGACAGCCCCCACGCCGCCCGCCATGTTTCTCATCTCGCAGCGCCCCCGCAGCCGCCGCTGCATTTGCAAAAGTTTCCTTCATCTTCTTGTTCCACCCCCTAATTCTCGAGTTTCACCTCCGCACCTCCACCACACATTTTTTCTACCCTCTCATCACTATTCACATTACTTACACCCCCCTCCCTCCTTCCAGCGCTTGTCAATTTACAGCGCCCCCCCCCCTTGCCACCACCACCACCACCACCCTCTCTTCACGGATGTGAACACAAGACGCTCGATTCAACGTCGTGCGGTTCGTTCGGTTCGATTTCACCTTTCTCCTCCCCCCCCCCCCCCCCATAGTCTCTTCTGCTTCCCTTTCAATTTTACTCCCCCCCCCCCCCGCCCTCCTTCCCTTTTACCCATCTCCGTATTTCCTCTCACTTTTCCCTTATCACCCCTCCCCCTTCTCCCTTACCTAAAAAAACGTCTTTCCCCCAAACGGGATATTGTCGTTTTTCGCGTCCTGTTTTTGATCGTGGCGCCGGCCACAGAAGACCATGGGGTGAGACAGAGGCAGAGAGAGAGAGAGAGAGAGCGTACTCCCAAAGAGTGAAACAAGGACAGAGCTAGTGCCGCACCTACATACTCAGCGATGCTTGTTGTCGGCTGCCGGCAATTTTTTTTCTTCGCGCGCGGCAGATACAAAGATAGAGGGAGACAGACATAAGCGGAAAGCCAACGAGTCAGAGCGAGACAGAGGGATGCGCGATCTCTGCCTTCTGCTCGCCCGCTGTACGTTTTCATATAACGCCGTGTTTGTCTGCGCTGCTGTCGGGGATGGGAGGAGGGGGAGAGAAGGGTGGAGGGGGGGGGGGGGGGGGCGGCCGAGGGGAGGCGTATCCGAAATACGTCAGGAAAGGGCGGCGTGCGTGTGAGCGAGCGCGGAGCAGGACAACGCCCCGCCGATGTGTACATAGTTCGCACTTTATTGGATAGAGGGCGCTGGAGTGGCCCGCACCACGCGAAAGAGAAAAGAGGTCCTCTCCTGCACGGGTGTCCGGCTTAAGAGCAGAATTTAGATTGTGTTCCAAAGCGTTTGTAGCTGCGGCGCAATGAGGTGGGAAAATTTCAGCTCTGCGGTCCAGATTTTTGCTCCGGTCCGAAATCACTTTTTATGCGTGCACGCTTTCTGAAGAAAGCCCGCATACAAAATCAGTTATGTGCCACGTCCAATTATCGCAGCCCTCTTGCGGCGAGCCGTGTGATTTAGAGAGCGAGAACGGCGTACGGCCTCACCTACTGTACGCACGTGCGCGCAGCGCCCCTGCATATGAAAATCACATTAAAAAGTCGACCTCCGCCCCAACACCAATTAAGCCGGCCCTCCCCTCCGCCCGCTGCCGCCCCCTCCCTCGGCGTGCCACCGAAAACGGCATCCGCATCCCACACCGCTTCCGGTGTTTAACTTTCGGTACCGCCTCAGGGCCGTCCACGTACCACGTAACGCTGTCCTCGTCACACCCTACGGAAACGCCGCGTGAGTGGGAGAGAGACGAGAGGTGTCGGCACGTGTAGGCGATCCCTTCCAGTCTTTGTGCCGTTGCCGTGCAGAACAAGAGTTGTTCCTCCTTTGTGGATTTTGTTCCTGCTGCGGGGCGCTCCGCGTGCCTCATTAGCATTCTTACTGCGGGCGCCACCCGCCGCAGCCGCGCGCACGCAACGCTACACGCACGCACTCCACACACACACACACACACACACACGCACATTCTGTACACACAGCGAGGCGCCACGAGAGCAATTGAAACCATTAAACGGTAGCAGCAGCTGGTAGGGGACAGACCCGTCTGTCTGTCCGCCTGTCCGGTCGGCCTGTCTATCTGCCAGTCTGCCTTTCTGTCCGTCAGTGCGTCTACCAGTCAGTCAGGCTCACTCTGCCTGTCTCTCGCTCTCTGGTTGCCTTCTGACAGCCGGGGAACAGAGGGTTCGGAGGAGGGATTGCGTGATTGGAAAATCGCAACGGTAAATTAGTAAGGTGGGTCCCCCGACTTGGCATTCAAAGCGCGATCGCCGAGCCTCCTGCCTCCGCCCCTCCCCTCCCCCCGCGTCCCTGCGGGCCGCCACCCCTGAGAGGCCCCGGGGCCCCGGGGGTGGGCGCGCCGCGGTCCTCTCGCAGGTGTTAACGTGCTATTAATCTTCATGGCGGCGCGATGGGCGCGGGGCGGCGGGGGACCGACGGGGGACCGACGGCCCGGGGACGTCCCTCATCCCCAAGAACACGTCTCGAGGCGGCGCCGTCAACCCGCCCCGAGAGCCACTGCAGCGGAGTGTACCACATAGCGGGGGGTATACGCACTCGTACCCGAGAGCCGCTGCAGCAGAGGTTACCCCGGAGCAGGGGGTATACGCACTCGTACTGTAACAGT
Organism: Megalurothrips usitatus; assembly: GCA_026979955.1. Taxonomy (NCBI): domain Eukaryota; kingdom Metazoa; phylum Arthropoda; class Insecta; order Thysanoptera; family Thripidae; genus Megalurothrips; species Megalurothrips usitatus. The sequence goes on along the minus strand of JAPTSV010000838.1, from coordinate 21,915 downwards.
AACAGTGGCGTATCAGCCTACGTTATTAGAAATTCGCCTATTTTAAATTGTTTTGGTCTGTTTCCAGCCGAACCCGACCTTTTTTTTTTGAGGCGTATTGCAGCGCTGTAGGCATAATAGTCGGGCGGGCCATCCGCGCGGCTAGCCGCTCCGTTGCTGGGCGGTCTGGCAGGCTGCCGGGCGCTGCCGGGCGCTGCCGGGCGCTGCCGCAGCCTCTCAGAGGGCTCCGGGGCCGTGCCGTGGCCTCTGCCCTCTGTGCTCTCCTTCTTCCCCCCCCCTCCCAACCTCTTCCCCTCCCCTCCTGCTCCACGCATTCGCGTGCTGCACCCCGCGGGGCAATACGCCTAATGCTCGCGGTACATCACTCCCTCCCCTCCCTGGCTGCTGTGTCGTCCTTGTCTCAGCCTCTTTTTCTCCCCCCCCCCCAATCTCTCTCACTCTCTCTCTCTCTCTCGCTCTCTCTTAGCGAATGCAAGGTGTAATGTACATTATGAAGGAAGCAAAGAGCCAGAGAGAGAGAGAGAGAGAGAGAGAGAGAGAGAGAGAGAGAGAGAGAGAGAGAGAGACGCTGCACGGAGCAGTACTGTCCTTAATGGCTGCCGGGGAAGTTTGCATCGTTACATCCTCTTCCTCTCACGGCTAAAGGGCTTTCGCAAAACCGCCGTACAAGTCTTACCACCATCTAGGCGTCTGAACAAAAACAAAACAAAAAAAACGGGGTTGATGACGGGATTTGAACCCCCGACCAGTGAGGGCGGCTAAAGCGATGCGCTAGGATAAGGGATCTGATAGCCGCTCCCTCCCTTCGGGGTGGTAATCCAATCAATGACGATTGACGGCGAAACCCCCAATGACAGTTAAAAGTGGCCGGGGGACGTCGGCCGCGATACAGTACAGGGGGGGGGGGGGCGGGTGGAGGGGGGGGGGGACTCCCCAGGGACACCCCCGCCCCGTCCAAGCAGTGGCCCGTGTTGCACGCGGCCGGCGCAGCGGGGCCCCTGAAGTCCGATGCGCTGCGACGCTGCGACCCGGCCCGCAAATATTTTTTTGCTGGAAAACTGAGAAATGTGCGTCCTTTGCGTAGCATGAACTCTTTCCATTTTACGACCAGTTTGCGGGCGAGGGGCCTCGGGACCTCACAGCACTACAAGACATGGCAGAGGCGGGGCGGCAGTGTTCTCAGTCGGGCGGGCAAGCTCTTGCCCGGGCATCTTCTGTCTTTATCACACTCATACCGCTCTTACGAGAAGAGGGAGACAGAAGATTCGCTTGCCCGAGCCTTGCCCGCCCGATTGAGAACACTGCGGGGCGGCCACATCGTCGGCGTTTGGTTAGGAAAGTGGACAGCCGAACGGGCCGAGGTGCCGTTTGGGCTGCCTAACCCCCCGGCGCGGTGCGGACCGGAGCAGCCGCACAGATGGACTCTGCACTCTCCCTCTCCGTTTGTCTGCCTGAATGCCCTCCCCTCTCCACCTCTCTCTGTCTCTCTCTCTTTCTGTTTCTCTCTCTCTCTCTCTCTCTCTCTCTCTGTGTCCCTCTCTCTGCAGCCGCTGCACTGCTATACGGTCATATGGGCCCGCTAAAAGGGACGGCCTTGCACGACGCGGCGTCTGCCAGTGCCAATTCGTTTAACTGCCCCGATTGCCTGATTGGTCATAAAAAGAGAGAGAAGATACACACACCTACTGCATATCATTCTCCGCCTCTCCCTTTCTCTGTGTTTTATTTAGACATTTTTTGTTTCGTTTTTGTGTGTCTTTGCAAGGTGTCCGAGAAGGCGCGTAGCATTGGCCAAAGCCGGATCATTAGCGGCCGACAGAACACACGGCGTAACAACTTCATCCTCGTCTAGGCGAGGTCTAGGCGTCTAGGAGTCTAGGCGTCTAGGAGGGGACTAAATGGTCGGGAGGCGTCGCGGCGCAGCCGCCGCCGGGGGGAAAAAAAAGGAGAAGCGAAAAGTGCTGTCGGCAGAACGAGAGCGTATATAGTGCTCCGGTTGGCTCTCACCGCGGACTGTTTAGTGAGTGCGAGTGGTCCCCTCTCTGTCTCTCTCTCTCTGTCTGTCTCTGTCTCACACTAATCGGCACACGAATGGTTCGGTCCGTAGCGGAGAACATATGAATTGGGGTCCGGTTCGCATGCGCGCAAGGAAAGGGAGGCGTGGACGGGGCGCCTTGAGACTCATAACACATTGCACGGGCAGCGACGCCGTCCCCGCGGGCCCCGCCTCCAGCCGGACAGAAGCAGGCGGAGGAATCCCAACGCAAAAAATAACACACGTTTTAAATAATCAACCGTAAACTTTTAAAAAATGAATCATAATTTTAAAAAATAATCATACATTTTTTTTGGAAAATCAATCATAATTTTAAAAAATAAACAAGAATATTTGGTCAAAATTCGATTCAAGCGCCCAACAGCAAGCCAAAATTCCGGTTAAAAACATCTATTGGTGTAGTATTTGAACCGGGCATTCTGAATTTCGCGCGGTGCTGCGGTTCACCGAAAGGCTAAGCCGTGGCACAGCACAGCCAATAGGGCCGCACTGCGTGGTTAATTGTTCACCGGCTCCGTTTTATGGCTTATTGCTAATGAAGCGGCCCGGCTTTATGTCCCCCTCTCTCTCCCGCACGCACCCACTTGGGACATCCGCGGGTTCGAATACCGCTCGGCTCCGCGCTCCGCCGTCGGTTGTTTTCCGGCCGCTGCCGCCCGCGCCGCTGACGGCGGGGCTTTAATTCGTATTGCGCGGAGTAGCGGCGTCGCTGCCCTCGGCGCGTCACGAGGGCTGCGTCAGAGGGAGGTGCTCTGTCTCTGTCGCACCCGCCGGCCGAGCCCCAGGGTGCGACGAGGACGGAGAGACGGTTGCACAACGGCGTTCGAGATTATCTGGAACCGGAGGCGTCATCAGCTCTGGAGGCTCCAGCTGCTCTCCAGCCACGTCCCGGAAGGCCGGTTTAGTCCGCCCCGACTGATAGCCAATAGCGTGTGCCGCGTGCGGGGAGGAAAAAAGCGGCGGCGCCCCCGGCGGGACTCGAACCCGCGGCGCGCGTGCCTTTTGACTTCGGCGGGAAGCGGACGCGGGCTCCGCCGGGGCTGCACGTCCGCGTCCATGTCCGCGCGAGGACGCCCACCGCCGGACGCAGAGCGAAACGAAAATAAAAGGCGAGGACCGGAGGGGACTCGAACCTTGAACTTTCCAAACGGAGTGCATTCGAGCGCGTCGCAAATCGGAGCCGAGAGGCTCAGCGGCTCGGCTGCGCCGCACCCACTACCGCAATCACACGGCACCAGGCACGTAGACCGGACGGATTAGGCGACAAATCGTTTTGAATACGAATACAAATGTTGAGGCAGCGTCGCCGGTTATTCGATAAGCTTTTCCGAGACTTTCTCCGTTCTGTAAGGCGCGGTGTGGCGGCCCTCGGCGGGTGGGTGTGGCTCTTTATGGAGGGTCCTCGCGGGTCCTGCGGGTCCTGTGGGTCCTGCAGGTCCGGCGTCCTCGAACGCAGCGGAGCGGCCGCGACGGGCGCCGAATGTTATCGGCTGCAGAAGGAAGGAGAGTGCCTTCGGATCCACGAACGTTAACAAACGTTATCGCCAGCCCTTATCTAACGTGACAGAAATAAACGCCTCCCGGCCGTGACATCGTGACGGCGGCGCGGTGAAGGTGACAAACCCCTCGCGTGTGGCGCGCGCGGGTCGGGAGGTGAGAGACTCTGCGGGAGAGAGAGAGAGAGAAAAAACGTGAGGACAGGGGGACAAAAAGAGAGGGCGACACACATACATACACACACACACACATACGCGGTGGTTGCGTGGCGGGTGCCGCGACCCCAGCATCAACGCCCCCCAGCAGCGAGTACCTCGCGAGACGGCGGGGACAACACGGCGTGCGTGTGAATGAGCAAGCAGCGGCGGCACGCCGTGCGCGAGAAGGCCTGTAGCTCTGCCTCTGTCGCACTCGAGGGGCGCTGCATTAGAGAGCGAGAGAGAAGGGAGAGGTCCGCAGGCAGTCGTTTGTCACGGCGGCCGGGGCGGTCAATCAGCAGCGGCGGTATCGCCCGCGACGCCAAGACCCTCCCCGTCTCTGTGACAACCTCGCCGCTGCCTCTAGCCGCTCACCCAGAGGAGGGTGGCGATGTGCGCGGTCAGAGAGAGAGAGAGAGAGAGAGAGAGAGAGAGAGAGAGAGAGAGCGGGGGGGGGGGGGGGGGGGGACGGGAGCAGTGTTGCACCTTGGTTGCACCCTGTCGCGCACTTCTTTTCGGTCGCTTTCCCTGAGTGAGTGAGTGCGCCGTACCGGTGGAATGCCGAATCTCTCTCTCTCTCTCTCTCTCTCTCTCTCTCTCTCTCTCTCTCTCTCTCTCTCTCTCTTTCTCTCTCTCTCTCACACACAGAGTGGCCACCCACACCACCACGCCCTTTCCATACTGCTCATGCCACACGCACATGTGACTTTTGGACACCACATATGTATGTGTGTGTGTGTGTGTGTGTGTTATTATTCCATGTCCGGGCCCAGACAGCGTCCGCAGGCAGTTTCGCCAAACAGTCGACCTCCGCGCCGCCACGTCTGAAGAAGATGGCACACTTTTACGTCTGACATTACTTTTGTCTTCTTATTTTTATTTTTTCTCGAGTGTGTGTGTGTGTCTGGTGCGCGCGCCCCCCGGCTATGGCGGGGCAACTTTAATATGCTGCGTGATTTATTGGACAATGGCGCCGCCGCCGTCCTCGCTGCCATTAACGGAGTCTTTCTTTTTTTTTTCAAGAGGGTTTGTGGGGGGCGGATTGTCGCAGAGGTCATTGGCGGCTCGGGCGATTTCACCAGATATCAAAACTTTTATTTATTAAGGTTTATTAAGGTTTTTAGATGTTTTAAGAGAAATATTGGATTTTCAAATATATAGGTGGCGGGCGCCGTGTGCACGTCATGCAGGGCGCCGTCGAGCACACGCGGCCCCGCGCACCGCCGCCCCCGCGGCCCCGCGCCGCCCCCACCTCCGGCTACCTCCGGCTCCTCCAGCCCCCCACCAGCACCGCGGCCGCGGCCTCGGCGGCGGGGCTGCACTTGCTGCGGCGGCGTCCCCGGCTCCGCCGGCTCCGAGTCGGTGCGCGGCGCGCTCGCGGCCCGGTCCGCCGCTGCTCGTCGGCGAGCTCCCCTCCCCTTTCCGAGCGCCGGTGACGACGACGGCGACCCTCGAAGGCCCCCGTCGACGAGGATAACCGGCGACCGCCCCTCCGTCAGGACGCCGACGGCCTGCCGCGGGACCTCTGGGTGTCGCCGCTACCCCGTCCTCTGCGAGGCCCTCCTCCTCCTCCTCTCCCCCCCCTCCCTCTCTTCCTCCCTCCCTCCCTCCCTCCCTCCCTCCCTCCCTCCCTCCCTCCCTCCCCTCCCCCGCCTCCAGCCGGCCGCCGAGATCCTTTGGGTCGGCGCAGTATTTCCCCGACGCGCACATCAGACGGTCGCCGGTACTGTCGTCTGCTGGTGACACCCCGCGCGCGCGTGTGTTTGTGTGTGTGCATGTGCGTCTGTCTGTGTGTGTGTGCATCCTGTGGATTACTGTGGATATCCGCGAGGTCGGCTGCGTACGCCTAGAAACAGGTACACACTACCATCATTACCCATAATGCATATTTTCACTCCTAGATTTCACAAATAGAAATGATCGGGCCAACGCACTATATAAATGCCATGGGACTTTTCTGACACACGATAACACATTATAAGTGAATAACGATCTGCGTCAATAATTGTACCCTTGTGCTTAAGCTGGTCTTAACCTATCCTACATGCTGTCCTAAACTGGTGGTGAGCAAAAACGCGAATTATTTTCTGGAAAATAATTTTAATTTAAGCAATTTAAAACAAATAAAGGCCCACGACATTTGAAGTGTCTTTACTGCGCTGCTGTCGATATAGCATCGAATATCGGAATCGATATCACTGACGATATCGAGAGTGTCGATAATCGAAAAGTGGCCGGCGGTGGGGGCCGATGCGATCGAGCCCGACATCAAGCGCGCCTGTTATCGACGATCTGGTCCGTACATCAGGTGCACCCGTACGCGCCTGAAAGTGAATGTGAATGTGTGTAGGCTCCGCCAGCCTCATTGCAGTTGGATCGGGTCCAGCGACATGAGGCAGCGCGGGGTCGTGCCGTGCGGGGCCGGGGCCGCCGGGGGCCGACAAATTGACGCCATTCGTTTCTTCAGGATCAGAACACAAGGCACACGACGCAGACACACACACACACACACACACATACAGTGCCCCGCGGCGCTAGGTCACCGTGTGTGACACGTACACCACCTGCCGAGTTGTTCTTGGACAACCTAACCTACCCCTGCGGCGCTAGGTCACCGTGTGTGACACGTACACCACCTGTGCGGCACACACTCACTGAAAAGACAGGGGCAAGACATCATGCGCGGTACACATGCCGCGGGCACGTTGTTCTTGGACAACCTAACCTACGGCCGCCCCCCTCCCTCCTCACCCCCCCATCCATGCTGATTCCGCGAGCACCATACCACGACAGATTTGTCTCTGGCGGCAGCGGACAGCTCCAGGGTGGCACTGGAAACCACGGCCCGCCCACTGCTTGCATCGTGCCTCGGCGGGGTCAGGCCGGCCCCTCTGAAGCAGCCCGGGCCCTGCGTAGGCAACCTGCACGACGTCGGGGCGGTGGCGCCCTCGCCGGGCTCGAGGGGGGAGCGGCCCGCGATGCCCCCTGCGTGCGACAGAGACGGAGATACCGTCAGCAGACCTGCCGGCCGGTCCATGCTGGAGGCTGCCGGCCGGTCACTTCCGTCCGGCGGCCGCGGCTCGGCGGGCGGGACTCGTCCAAGGTGACCACTGCTGCTCGGCGGACCACGGCTTCGAATTCGCTCTTTTTGCATCTCTGCGCCTGCGTGAGGCCGGACTGCTCGGACCCCCACGCCCCGCGCGCAGCCGTGCATCCAGCGCGTTATATATAGTGGGCGTCGTCCAGGGCGCCGGGTCCAGCGAAAGCTGCACCAGCTTCCCGCAGATCCCGGACGGGCTGACCAAGGGACATCGACGCCACGTGAGTCATCACTGATGTCGCTGACGGGGGTCATCCACCGGGACAGGCCGGGCGGACGACGCAGCTTGCAGGCGGCGTCCACGAGCTCGCACTTTTGCTGCTCGCCGGAACTGCTTTGGGACATCACGAACAATTTCGATATTTCAGCACCCGACCTCTCGGCAGCGACGCTGGCAGCGCCACAGCTCGTGTTGCTCGGACAAGGAGAGCGCAGCACGGACGTCCGAGGAGCATCAAGGCCCTCGGAGTCGGCGCTGGCGAAGCACAAGGAGGCTGCGGCGGAAAACACGGACCGCAGCACTCGCTGCGACGTCTCAGACGCAGGCCGAGGCCTCGGCAAGCATAGGACGGCGGGGACGGAGAGGCGGCGCAGCCAGCACAGCTCCCGCACCCGCAGTCGAAGAGGAACAATGACGTCCGCAGGGCACCCGCTGCAGCACGCAGCGAAGTCCCAGGAGCCGGCGCAGGCAGAGAACAGTCCTGTCACGGTCGCCAATTGTAACCGTGGGTCGCCCAGGATGGCCCAATCGGCACACACGTGAACGCGGTCTCGGAACACGGTCGCCAGCGGAGTTTTACTCGTCCGCGGAGTAGATGCTGGCAGGAGGGGCTGAGTGGCCGCATTGCAGGCTGGATCCGGGGGCAGGTGATGCCTCCACGCCGTCCTCGACCGCCTCCTCGAGAAGTCAAAGTCTGAAATACTGGGTAGTACGAGACTTATTTAATCAGACAAAGACATCATCCGCGCCACATCAGGCGGGCAAAGACGGGTGCGTTTCCGCCCGCGCGCCATCTCTCGGCGGCGGCGGCATCCTCCCCGGGCGCGCGCAGGCGGCAGGCTCACAGCGCGCGGGGAGGCGCCTGAGGGGTAGGCATTCAGTTTGCCACGGCCGCCGACGGGGCGGCCTACCCTCCCAGGCGGGTATGGTGACAACCCCCCACCCCCCCATCCATGCTGATTCCGCGAGCACCATACCTTTGTAGCTCTATCCCACTCGCACCCCCACGGCACGCCCCCTGCGTGCGACAGAGACGGAGATACCGTCAGCAGACCTGCCGGCCGGTCCATGCTGGAGGCTGCCGGCCGGTCACTTCCGTCCGGCGGCCGCGGCTCGGCGGGCGGGACTCGTCAAGGTGACCATCTCTTTAATTCTCTTTTTGATCTCTGCGGCGTGAGGCCGGACTGCCGGACCCCCGCCCCGCGCGCGCCGTGCATCCAGCGCGTTATATATCGTTCCGTCAGATATTATCATACCTAAGTCAGATATTTTTCTTTTTCTGAACAATTTCGATATTTCATTCGCATTGCTGTGCATCTAATTGCTGGCCGAGAGTCAGAGTAGGCATCCTAGCCAGAGTCAGAGAGAGACAGACAATGTCCATTTCGGCATAAATGGTTCTATGCGGTCCTTGCGGCACGAGCCCATGTCCGACACGCCCCGAAGATCACCCAGACTGACAAATCGGCCAGGGTCCAGCGCGACGCGGTGCAGTTGGCGTCCAGTGCCGGCGGCGGCGGCGGCCAGCGATTCGCGCGGCCCGAATGAAGTGTAGTGCTGAGTTAGTGCTGTTAGCTGAACGCGCCGCCGCCGCCGCCGCCGCCGCCGCCGGGGTCGCACGGTCGCGGCAGGAGGATGCGATCCATCTTGTGGCCGTCCGCGCCGAGCCGACCAGCCGGCCCACGGCCCGCGGACCGTCTACCCGTCTCTCTCGCTCACCTACGCAACAGCCCACGAGTGCGACAGAGACAGGATAGGGGCAGTGTTCGGAGGCAGCCGGCCGCGGCCGTCGTGCCCCAGCGTCGCTATTAGGCGGGTACGTTCGCAGACGCGTCGAACGTGCCCGACGTCTCGGACCTTAACTGGACCGGGCCCGCGGGGCAGATGCGGGGGTCTGTCCACATAAGACACGGGGGCAGTTTTCGACCAGTTCGCCGCCGCCGCCGCTGCGCGCACTGACAAGAACGTACCCGACCCGCCGCAACGCCCCACCAAGCCGACGCGCAGCCGGCGAGCTTTCTAAAGCCCGAATGCTAAAACGAGTCGGGGAAAAATAATCAGTGATATTTCCTATTTTCTGATAGCATCAGAAATGGAAGGGCAATAGAGATGCATTTGTCAAAAAAAGTTCCAACCCTGAAAAAAAAAAGATCACAGAGGGCTGAAAAGGGGGCACAGTTTTGAAAATCACAAGTTTATTTTAATTTATCGATTTGCGGATAAAGCGCCCAAAGAAGGGTGCGATTTAAGGGTGTTTAAAAACGGCACCCGCCTTGTGTGATTTCACATGTACTTATTGTCCCTACCTGGACACACACACACACTCACATACGCACATACGCACACACACACACACACACACACACACGTCGGACACCCGGGCACGTGGGGGACACAACAAGTGTCGCAGCCGCACAGCCGCGTGGGAGTCGCGTGCAGTTTTTAGTTTCCTCGGCTGCTTTGCGCAGCTTTCTACAAAACTCTAATGCAGCACCGTTACTGAGCGCTTGCAAATGCCACCGTCAAAACAAAAACAACAACAACAACGAGGTCTCATTACAGAAGGCGGTGACACGTCAACGTCCGCGGCAGGATCGCGTCACGTCATTGCGCACGTCGATGCATCGCGCGCATGTGTGTGTGTGTGTGTTGGTGTGTTCGTGCGTGTATGTGTGTGACTTTTCTTCGCAGGCCATACCCGCCGTCCGGAGCTCGTCCAGTTAAGAGGGTCTATGCCCGCGTCGCCGCTGTCCTGCTGAAACCTGATTGGCCGCTGCCCTGCCGCGTATGTGTGCGTGTCTATATATATCTATATATACAACGTATTACTCGCGCAACTAGACGAGACGGCGTCGAGCGGGATGGAAAAGCCTAAGTGCGAGAGAGCGAGCGAGCGAGAGAGAGAGAGGGCGGGGGGGGGGGGGGGGGCAAGAGGTACACAGAGATAAAGACAGAGAAAGAAGTGTATGAAAGAAAGAGACAGAGTGAGGTAAAAAGAGAGCGACAGAAACAGTGGGAGAGTGACGAGGGGTGGGGAAGGAGAGAGATAGCAAAAAAATTACAAAAAAAAAACAGTGGTGGCAGAAGCTGTTTTAATCGTCGGGCCTGACTCGGACCTATGCGGTTCCAGCGGTTGCAGCGCTGCACTCCCCTTCCTTTCCCTTTTTTTCCTTCGGACCACAACACACACGCGAGCAGCGTTTCTACCGCGGCGGGTTCGACGGCAACAGATAACGCCGTGCGGTGCCAAAATATCGCAGCGTGTTGCAAGGAGCGGCGAGCTAGCGAAAATAACGCAAAGCCAACGGGCCGAGACAAAACAAACATTTCCCCAGTGAGGAGGGAGCGAGAAAGGGGGGGGGGGGCACCGCCCCGCCCCTTGGTGTGTTGACAGCGCCTCACGCACTCACTCGCGGAGAAAAAAAAAACAGTTAATTAAAAGAAGGAAATTTAAATTAAACTGGGTTTTATCGGCTCCGCCCGATCTCGCCAAGCGGGGCGGCCGGCGGGTAGGCAGCCGCGACGCGGGTGTGTCGGACGGGCCGGCCTACCCTGCGGCCGGCAGGCGCCCCCGGCCGGCGCCTGTTGGTCTGATTAGATCAGTCATTGGGAGGAAATTGGATTTGTGACCGGATACAGGCTGAGGGATCTTCTGAGAGTGGCGCAGAGCTAATGTCCGGTCCACCAAAACCATCTTTTCTCTGATTTCTCTGATTTCTCTGATTCTCTCTCTCTCTCTCTCTCTCTCTCTCTCTCTCTCTCTCTCTCTCTCTCTCTCTCTCCCTTGGTCGTGATGCGGTTTTTGTCGAGGCGAGTGCAGCGGCCCCGGCCCCCGGCGTGTGCACCGTGCCTCCCCTTGGTAATGTCTTAATGCAACCCACTTAGGTTTTTCCTTCGCCGATCTGTGCGGGGGGTCGGCGGCAGAGGGGGGGGGGGAGTTGTGCGTGCAGAGGCAGCAGCATCAGAGCGGAGGCGGCAAGATGAAGAAATATATTAACACCAGCAGCTGCCTGCCTATACCGCAGCGCGGCGCTACCAGTCGGGCGGGTGTGGCCGGTGAGAGGCCCCGGGAGGATGCGGGCCGGACCACCACCCCCGCACCCCCTTCCCCCCCCACCCCTCCCCCCCCCCCCGCACCCCTCCCCCCCCCCCCCCCCCCCCCCCACCCCGCCCCCTACCGCCGCCCCCCGGCCGCCCACACGCGATCCGACGCACTTGCTGTCTACAAAACGGATTGCACTTCGCGGTTCGCGGTTCGCGCAGGGTCGCCGGGCTCGTATTCCACTGCTTAACGGCGTGTCGTTAGTGAACACCGCACCTTCACCGCAGTTTTATTTCAAATTTTTTTCCAACCGCAGGGCCCTTCTTCAATTTTTAGCAGGTGATACATAAAACACCACCTACAAACGTCAGAATAAGAAATAATATTAAGATAATGTATCAGCGGCTTCTACTCTCATGCGGCAGCAAGAGCCAAGCTAAATATATATAGGCCGCCCGACCCTACCGGGGGATGTGCGCGCCTCGCCTCGCGCGCCTCGCCTCGCCTCGCCAGTGCCGCCCGCAGCTTAGTGGCCGACGCCTGCTCATCCCCCGTCCATCCCCGCGTGTCCCCCCAATTAAATCAGCCCGTTAAATAGCAAAGAAAGAAAACAATCCACCGCAGGTGTCTAAAAGACTCACACCATTTATAATTTCCACAAAACAATTCTTAACATAGTATCACCTGCTGCCATGGCAACTTCTGCTGGCATTTTTTTATCGTTTGGTTTCGAATTTTATAAACATTTTTTTTCTGCAAAGAATTATAATTTTAATTATTTTTTTAGATCGACATGGGCCCCGCTGTTGTCATGCTAGGCTCTCATTAGGCGATAGCCGAGGGAAAGGTGCCTCTCGGAGACAGAGAGAGAGAGAGAGAGAAAGAGAGGGGGGTTAAGTTCGGATCTGCTAATACTCAAGCGCTCGCCTCGGTGGTTTGTCTGCCCGTGTACGACCACACACACACTCACACACACACACACACACACTCACACACACACACACACACTCACACACACATGCACACACGCGCACGCCTAGCTGCGTGCCCAAGGGTTTTATTGCATTTGCATCAACCTTGCGCGAGGTGTCTGCCAGCCAGCGGTCGGTGTCGGCTGGTTTGCTGCGGCGGCGTCGCGGCGCCAGTGCCTCCCGCCGCCGACGCCCGGCTGTGACCACTTTCATTTTTTCTTATAACTTTTTTTATTGTCATTATTTGCTGTTTGCATTGAGGATGCCACAGCCACTCACATTTATATACACTCTAATACAGCCATTCAAAAAGTAAGTCGCTATAAAAGAGACAGAAAAAAACCGAAGCAGACGACGTTGGGTTCCGCCCGCGATGGCCTGCCACTGTTAATGCAGTTCCTGTCGACCCTCGCTTGCTGTCGGTGCTTTTGTTTTTGTTTTTGATGTTGCCGTTTCCCTGGCCGCTGTGCGGGCCGCCGCTTCTGCAGAGCCGCAGCTTAGCGTCACGTTATTATTATGTATCCAGTCCACGCCGCGGTCACCGGCTCCGGCCAGGCACCGCGAGCAGCCCCAGGGGGGGGGGCGTCCACATGATACGTAACGCCGTTCCCTTCTCTGTCGCACCTTACGCGGGACGTATAGGGTGGGAGAGAGACGGAACGGCGTCACGTAATACGTGGACCGACACAGCGAGTGGCAACGGGTAGTGGTTTTAGACCAGATTACCTCCCCGGCGACAACGCCTGATCATGATTTACTTTGTGCCCGATATCGGCTACCCTTCACTTACGCACACACATACACACACGCACACACACACACACACGTACGCGTATCGGCGTGGAAACGGTAGAAATGCAAATGGCAGGTGGCAGTTAGGCGGCATTGCGGCCGAAGCTGCGGCCTTTGCCCGCGGCCCCACCACCCCGGGGGCGGTGGACAGCTTGATAGTGTGCTTTTAGGAGTCGGCGGTGCCGCGCCCATCGGGGCCCCAGACTCTGCCTCTGCTGCCGCAGCTGCCGCTGCCGCTGCACCGGCTCGCGACGCGCCGTCCTGACCTCGTCAGCCTCGTGCTGACAAGGATGTTTGCACGCACGGCGGCCGCGGCCCCGCCCCCGGGGGACCACACGCTGTCTCTGTCTATCTGCCTGTCAGTCAGCCCCTCTGTCTGCCTGCCTGTCTGTCTCTCTCCCTCTCCCTCTCGGCCGGGAAGAATGAAGAAATGAAAATGAAAGGAATTAAGGCGCCATTCACATACGCATTCTACGCACGCCTTCAATGCAGGCAGCAGCAGCGCCGGCCTCCTGTCTGTGTGATCGCCCGGAGTGCGCCGCCGGGGCACATTGTGTGTGTGTGTGTGTGTGTGTGTGTGTGTGTGTGTGTGTGTGCGGCAGTATGTGCCGCCCGCTGCCCTGCTGCACGGCCCACGGCGCGGTCCCCCGCCAGTGAAAGCGAAGGTGACCGAAGGCGACCCTGTGCTCCCCCAAGCAGCCCGAGTGTGTACGGAGTGTATATGGAAGCTATTCACACCACGACCTGACCCGCGCGGCCCGGCTGCGCTCGGACCTGCTGGAGCCGGGCTCGGCTCGTACGCCGGGCCAGGTGGTCACGTGACTTACAGTACGCTAGCGACGCTAGCGCCGGCGGGGCGCCGCGGTAATGGCCAGCATTAGCGTTCACGTGCGTTTTATTAGCCGAAGCACTTGTTGTTGTGGCCGCGGAGACGGCCCCGCGAGACGACGCGTGCACCTCGCCGACAACACTCGACGACAACGTGCCTGATGACACCACCACCTGACCACGCCCTGGGAGCACCCCTCACCCGGATGACACCTCGCCGATGTCGCCCCCTTTACGACACCTTCCTGACGACACCTCCCCGCCGGCGCACCGGGGCCTCCGCGGTGGAGGCGGCGGCTACGGGGTCGAGCTTGATGACAGTGTTTATTGGTTCGATCCAGCTGGGAGCGGGTGCGGTGGCCTGCCGGGGGCGCCGGGGGCGCCGGGGGCGCCACGCCGGAGCACGACGCCGACCTCGGCACTCCCCCGCCGTGCGTCACCCGGCGGGGACCAGGCGAGGAACCCCCAGGCCCTGTTCAGTTACCTGCATCCGCCGACAATTGCCCACAGCAGCCGCCGGAGCCTGTTCAGTTACCTGCCGCTGTTACTCATACGGTGGCGCTGCCGGCCTCACAATGTTCATGTATGTGACAGTGCAAAGCAGCGCCTTGCTGCGAGTCCCTCGGTGGAATGCGGCGCGCATGCGTGTGTCAGGACACGCAGGTACGGCTGATTTAGAATACGGCCGGTGGCAGGCTAAATCATGCGTGTGCGCGACATCTGTGTGTGAATCTTGCGTGCACGCCGTTTTGAAACCGCGGCTCAACTTTGCCCAAGATCCACAGATCGTTTATACACATACCTCATTTGCTTCGCATAGTGCAGCGCGAGAGCCCCTCTTGCGCAACAGGGTGCGTTCACTTGTGGCGGGCGGGCCGTTTGTCTTGTTCCCGTCTGACCACATCTGACCAATCGGGGAGCGCATCTCTGCCCGGTGATGCATGAGGAGAGAAGAGTGTCACTTGGCCACATCGGGCCGTCCGAGGGCTACCAAGCCCGGCATAGGAATTCTTGCTTGTTGTTGTTGTTTTTGATACAATAGTTGTTGTTGCTGTTGCAGGAGGCCGCACCGTGTCGGGGGGCGGGCCATGGGCAGCTAGTCTCGCACAGGAACCTCCACCCTCGCCGCCAACATGAGGCTCCTTAGCTTGCTGTGGGGTGCGGCCCTCTACTCCTGTAAGTCCACTCGCCACTCCCCATTGGCTGCCCCGCCGGCCCCGCCGGCCCCGCCTCCCGCCGCTACTGTGCTGCGCTGCAGGCGCTACGGCTGCATCCTGGTTTATATCATGATATTTTTGACGGCGTGCGTCCTCCGACACAGTGACGCCTCGACACGGCGGGTCCTGCGGGTCCTAGCGGCGGCGAGCCATTTGCATACCGGGCCTCATCCTTAACCTCCACCAGGTCCTTTCAAGGAATCTTCTATTATTGTGCTGAGGAGGAGGAGGAGGAGGAGGAGGAGGAGGAGGAGGAGGAGGAGGAGGAAGACCGGGATCGGCCGTAACCGCGTGTCCCCGTTCACGGCACGGCGGCGCGGCCGTGACGCGTCGGCCGTCAAATTCGTCGACAGGCGGCGGGCCTTTCGCCACAGCCACATGCTTTGATGCGGTGATAATTATCGCATATGTTCACCTCTTCGCCGGCCTGCGGCGCCCCCGCGGCGGGAAGACAGGAGACAAAACAAAAACAAAACGAAAACAACAGTAATGAGCCGACGAAAGAGAATTAATGTAACGGTTATAATGAGGCGGGGTGTGACGCCGTAAATCCTGGAAAGGGATCCATCGATCACGCCGCAGAGGCGCCCAGGCCCGCCGGGTGTCGTCCGCGGGCACCGAAATAAATTGGCGAAAGTGTTTGGGGGGGAGTGACTTTGATTCGGGTACCTCCGGACCACCGCAACCGGAAGAGACAGAGACAAGCCGGATAAAGAAGGAAGACGCGCTTGATTAAAAGAAAAAACAACTTTTATTAAATTTTTTTGCTGTGACTTATGGTCCGTATGTCTAAGGAGGAGGGTCATGTTTCTGTGGCTCGATGCCGGCCCTATGTTGCCTCAATGCGCAGACTGTGTACGCGATGCACAGGTTCGTCTTCGAGGTGACTTGAACGCTGGCGTTTGCGTAGAGCACACGGAAGGGCCTTTCGACAGAGGCGGCGGGCGGCACACAGAATCAACAACAACAACAACAACAACAACAGCGGTGTCACCGGCGGGTAGGCCCGGCAGGCCCGGCCAACGCGCCAAACTTGGTCTCTCTGTGGCGGAAGGCACCCGCGCTCCTCAGCCTGCCGCACATCTGCACTGCAGTAATTCGCAACGTTCGTGCCGAGCGCTGACTGAGTCATAAAGGACCACGGGGGGCTCCGAAAGTGTCGGGTTACGTCGCGGAACGCGGACGGCAGCCATCGGGAAGGTGGCGCCCCTGCAAAAAAGAAAATTAAATGGGCGACTCTGTGCCTCCGTGTGTACCTTGGATGAGGTATTTTTTTTTTGCTATTAAAACGATCTCCTCGAGCCGCCTCGCTAATTTTTTTGCTGATTTCAGCTTTAAAAATTTTCCTTTTTTTGGGAAACATAACTAACAATTTGTGCTGCAAATTCTCCTATCATTTTATTGGAATTTTCCCAAAAATTTCGACAGTGGTGGCCGAGATACTCGCCCGGTCTCTCGTGCTACCCGTTTCCGTCCGGCGTACCTCTGGCAACTTCCGTTTCCCTCGATGGAAACGCCTATTGATACCAGCGTTGGGACGTACACGCGGCGGCGGCGTCGCCGGCTCCCTCCTCAGTGTCGAAACTCATCCGCCTTTGTTTACCCGTTTCGCCGTGAATGGCGCCCGCTAATTCATTTATGTGCTTATAATAGTGAAGACGGCGCGGCTGCACCATCCGGGACGCGACGCGTTGACGCCCGGCAGCCACCGGCAGCCACCGGCGGGCACCGCAGCGGAAACCGCACGCCGCTGCAGCAGCCGACGCGGCGAACGCCGGCGAACGCCCACGGCGACGGGCGAAAGACAGTCAAATTGCGGGCAGCGGCGGCGCGACGGCGGCGGCGCGACGGCGGCGGCGACGGCGGCCGCCCGCGGCGACGGCGACGCCTGGCGATGCCTGCCTGGGTATTAGCCGCCGCCGCTGCCGCCGCCGCCGCCGTCACCCGCGCAATCCCGACCGTCCCGACCCGCAACCACGCCGCGGCCGCGCACCACCTTTTCGCGCCTTTTCTTCCTCTCCCGTTTGTTTTCGCTCCCCCGAACTCTCCGCGTGCGCGCGCGGGCGGGGGCGCTGCCTTGTAGATCCCTCGTGCGGATACGCGGCGGCGATCACGCAGCCAAAGCCTTCCTTCCACCGCCGCCGTTGTTTTCTTTCTTTTTTTCTGCTGCTGCGGCTTCTGATATCTAACTGAAACCACCTCTCCCAGAGTACAGCTCGCTCTCATGCTCCCAGCTTAAGTGGTGTTCGGTGTCACCGCGCGGCAAAATCAAAACTCGTGGGCGTGTCTCTCTGTCTCTCTCTCCTGATAAAACTGGAGTGAAAGCGACGCGCGCCGCCCTCGGCCCGCCCGCAAGCTGAGGCTGGCTCTTTGACGGACTGGCTGCATATTCATGGTCGTCTCCGTGCCAGAAGGCTCCGCCGGGCTCCGCAGGGCCCCGCAGGGCCCCGCCTCCCGCGGGAGCTACGCGATAACTCCGCGACGACGTATTCGGATCGAATGTGTATAACTTTTATCGGATTTCCCTTCCCCGTCCGTCGGTGATTAGTGAGTGCGGCTGCCTTGAGCGCGGCCCGCACGTTAACGAGGGTGTCGGGGCCCGCCGCGCTGCGGCACGGTGCGGGGCTCACGGCGAACGTTTTCATGCAGAGTGGCGCGCATTCCGCGAACGCCCCGCACTGGATTATGTCCAGCCACACAAGCGGTGGAAACTGGAAACGGTATCAGCGTGTGTGTGTGTGTGTGTGTGTGTGTGTGTGTGTGCGTGAGTATATGTGAGTGCGTGCGCGCAGAAATGAGCAAGGGGAAGGGAGGAACGAGATCCCTAACCTTGCCCAAGTGGTCGCGCCCGTCCGCCCGACGTCCTTGGCCTCCTCACTTCCCCTCCCCTCCCCCATTCCATCCTCTCCCTCCCCTTCTTCCTCTCCCTTCCGTCGTCTCCCCCACCCGCCTAAATGGAGCCATCGGACGCACACCGTTAAAACTCCATCATGATCACAAATCCCGTGTACTTTCTCAGCAGAAATCCTTTCTTAAAAACCACAGATTTTACCACATTTCTACGTTCGGACTGATTAAATCTGTGTACTAGTTTTGGTCGTGCGATTCTCCCCTTGCCAGTCCAGCAGTTATTTCTCCTCAGCCCACATCGTTACGTATATTTCTTATTATCTATTTTTTATTTTTCCGGCGCACACCGCGGCGGGTACCTGGCCGCGCTGCGCTCATGACGCTCGCTGACCGGCCGGGGCCGCCGCCATGAGGTCACTCGCGGCTTGCGGGACTTTCATCGCGATTAATAAACGCACGTGTACGCCATGTGAAGAAATGTCAAAACGCGAACCGGAGCCCCCCGCTGTCGGTACTTGAGCCCGCTGCTGCGGCGTCGCGGGCGGAATGAAATGTCAGAGAGGACCTGGTCGCCGGGCCGACGCGCGCCCGGTCTTTAAAAGTTATGTTCAGATTCAGTTTGCGGTTCGGGCGCGAGAGGACGCGTGTGCGTCGCGGGCTGCAGGCGTGCGTGCAGGCAGACGTCGGCGAGGTGACAGTGATGGACGACCTCCCAGGGCGAGTGAATTCTGACGGCGCCGTCGGCGGCGGCGCGGAGGCGGCGCCGAGGAGGAAGAGGACGAGGAAGAGGGGGAGCGGCGCGGCGCGGGGCGGCGCGGGGCGCGAGGCCGTTCGGTCCGCAGCGGCCCGGATGAATGGGCAGTGTTTGCATTTTGTGGAATCGGCCGTCATCGGGGGCCTCGGCCGCGAGTCCGGTTCCCCCCGGCGGCGGCGGCCACCCGCCAAGGGCAGCCCATCGTGTCTGTCTGTCTCTCTCTCTCTGTCTCACTCCCACCGCGTCTCTGTCGCACCCCGTAGCCCCTCCGCCGGCCACGCTGATGACTGCACCGGCGCTAATGTCGGGGTTAGGACGGGCAGTCCGTATGCACTCACTGATTCGGATATGTTCGGACGGCGACTTTCTCCCGCAGGCCGATGGGCGCTGGGCCGATGGGCCTAGAAGGCCAAGGGTCCGTCTGACTGCTGTTGGTCGGTGGCCAGCCACGCCATCAGCACACACTCCGCGAATGCGTGCGGCCAACAGCGCCGGCGGAAGAGGTGCCAGAAAGTATTCGGCGGCGGGCGGGAACACGGGAAAAAAAAACAACGCAAAAAAAATTATGGTTGCAAAAGAAAATGTTTGGCCTTTAACCCACGCACCAGTCAAGGAACAATCTGTGACGTGATGCGGGTTTAAGCAGGACGCCTGTCTGGGGACAGTTTCTCATAAGGGGTGATTAAGGAGGGCCGCGGTGTCCCCGTGCCGACAGGTTCACGCGGATGGCGCCTGCTGGGTAGGCAATCGTAGAGCGTGCAGCGCACGCGTGTGGTGCGGGCCGGCCTACCCCGCCAGTCGCAGGCGCGGAGGTGTCGTGCGGGCAGGGCGCGTGTCGTTGATTTCGTTCGGTGCGATTCTCTTCGCTTC
This sequence comes from Megalurothrips usitatus, assembly GCA_026979955.1. Lineage (NCBI taxonomy): Eukaryota > Metazoa > Arthropoda > Insecta > Thysanoptera > Thripidae > Megalurothrips > Megalurothrips usitatus. The sequence continues at coordinate 2,521 of JAPTSV010000838.1, read as the reverse complement.
GGTTATTGGCAGAAGACCTAACAGGGCCGTCGGAGAAAACCGAAGTCAAAGAGAGGGAAGCATTCATATGTCAGCGCCGCCAGCCTAGCCAGCCAGCTCAGCTCCGCCCGCGGCTCCGCGGACCCTCACTCCACCGCCGCAGCCCGTCCGCCGCCTTTTGCAGGGCGGCCTTTTAAAACTGACAGTTATATTTTCTCCCCGCGTCTCGTTTCCGCGCTGCATTGTTTACCGCCCCGGCGGGCGGCGTTCGAGAGAGGATGAGGGGCTCGGCTGTCTGCTGTCTGGTCGGTCTCGTCCCGGTATTCAGGATATTCGCAGCAGAACACCGCGGTACTCTTTAAAAGAAAAAGAGGAAAATAAACGCTTGAAGGTTGTCATCCAAAGCAAATGGCATATAATGCCACGCTGATAAATAAAACAGACATTTACAAGAGTTTCGCTGCCGAATAACAGTTTAGCACTGCACATTCGCAAGTTTATTTTTCTTCGTTTGTCCGCCGCCCTATAACTTTTTCTTTCCTCCTTAGAAAGCAGTGGTCGTTTGGCGGGGGCGTCCTGGGCGCGTGACTCTAGTCTGTCGGTATCGAGAGCCCTACAATGTTCCGTCAGCGGCGACGAGTCAAGGGGACGAGAGCGGGGGAAAGGTCGAACGTCAAGGCAAACAGCGACAAAAACGAGACGACAAAATTATTTTTCTGAAACTGAAAATTTTTTTTAATAAAAATTTTTGAAACTAAAAATTTTTGAAACCAAAATTTTTTAAAACTAAAATTGTTTGAAACTAAAAAATTTCTGATTTTTTTTTTTAAGTTAGGATTACTGAGAAAGGCAAAGGACGGTGTACAATAAACGAGGAAAAGATTTTATTTTTAAATGATAGTACATATTTATGCTTGTGGCCCCGCGGAGAGGCTCTCGCCGGCTTTGCCAAGGCTTTCCAGGGATTGGAAAGCCCACGCATAGCCGATGAGGGATCCCGGGCCGGGACCACCGCGAGCACCGACCCCACAGCCCACTCTCCTCTCCGCGCTCCCACTCTACGAGATCTCGACGGTGATTGGCTGGTCACGTTCCCCGCGTCGCCGAATGGATGCACTTCCGACCCGAGCCCGGCCGAAACAAACCCTGGCCGCAGACTTCGCGTTGTTTTTGGCCATTCCGACGCCGCAAACGGCTGCGAAGCGGCTGCCGCACCGCAGGCAGACGGCGGCAGCGTATAGTGTGGTCGAGATGTCACCACGCGGCAGAGGGAGAGCAAACATTGTTTGCCAATGCGAGACAGAGAGAGAGAGAGAGAGAGAGAGAGGAGAGAGGGGGTACAGAATGAGAAGACGTAAAAAAAATATGGTTTGTCGTTGCGGTGTGCTGCCTGCGGGCCGCCTGCTTGCGGGTTATATGCGAGAGGGTAAGGCCGCCGCGGGTCCGCTTGCATTGCGATACTCCCGGCGTGTGTTTTTGTTTGCTAACAGTTTGTTGGCCGTTTCTTTTTTTTTCGACGCCGCCATCGAGGAGTAGTCGTAGTGGAGCCGCGCGCAGGCAGGACACGCACACACGCAGACTCACACACACTCACACACACACGGTCGCAGGTATAGAAAGCCATTCACGCAATGCTCATTTCCATGTACGGCCAAACCATTTGATGAAGAACCGGAAAAAAAGATACATATATATTGAAGGACGTGAGCGACGATATGGCAGCGGCGGTCCAGCCTTGTGGGCACTCGCCAGCTGTAGAATGTTTGACGCGCGTTCTAGAATGCAATGACAGCGCTGGGGCCTTGCCACTCCTAGATTGCTGACGGCGTCCTCTGCTGCAGGTGTCGGCGCCTTCATCGTGCCGGACCAGCTCGTGTCGCTGCTCACCGTCGTCTACTCCGTCATCCCGCCCATCAAGAAGGGTACGTACTCCGCCCCCGGGTAGGCAACCCCGTGCCGCCGCGCGCACGCGGGTCGTGCGGGCTGGCCTACCCCGGCATTCGCAGGCGCTCGCGCCGTTGGCCACGCATTTCTCGGCGTCTTCTGGTCGTCTTTGGTTCCGGTTTGGATACGGTGCAATGCCCTATCCGACCTCTCCCCCTCCCTCCATTCATTTGCTGACCGACTACGCAGCCCTATTCCAATTACGTCCCACATGTACACTTTCAAATACTAACTCTCGTCGTTCCCTTTTGCGGACGTCCTGCGACCTTTGGGGCCACCTCCACCGCGACGTGTGTGTGTGAGTGTGTGTGTGTGTGTGACTGAGTGTGTGTGTGTGTGGACCTGCGGCCGGGATCCGCCAGTAATGTCCCCTTGCCTTACGGCCTCGGGGTTAGCAGTGGGCGTGCTCTCTCCTTGTCCCGCTGCCCCGGGCTGCACCCTGCCCCTATCCCCGTCTCTCTCGCACTCGCGGCGGATCTCGCACGTCGATTGTCGCGGTTTCGGCCGTGCTTGCTGCATCTCAAGGCGGCGCAGGATCTTGGGGGCCGTAATGAATTTGATAGCATCGTCGGGACGAGGGGCACCGCCGTGACGGGGT
>JAPTSV010000074.1:0-14500 GCA_026979955.1 Megalurothrips usitatus | reverse complement strand
AATTTGGGTGAGAACGCCACCTCACTCAAATTTGGGCAAGGACGATTTCTTACCCAAAATTTGGGCGAGGTTCCTCACCTTTTCATTCCCAGTGCTGTTACGCTTCGACGCGGTCTGGCGTACACCTACCTTGTCTATTGAACGTAGGCCATGTCCGCGTGCAGCGCGCGCTTACCTTAATAATAAAGCTTTAGTCGACACCGATGTACGCCACTCCTCCATTCCACATGACGACAGCCTTTGCGGGTCCGTGCAAGCAAGTCAAGACACGTTTCCGCGCAGGGGCTCAAGTGTCGCGACGGGCCAGCCAGAAGTTGAGTGTCGACGCCGAAGTAGAGCGACGCAGTCTCCAACACAGGCGATGTCGGGGACAGAGCGCACGTAAACTGAAATGTCCAAGGCGGCCACTGCGCATCCGTCAACAGTGGCGATGGTCTCTACGGAAAAAGGCCAGCGTCACCACCTTACCTGCAATCCTAAGAGTGGAGGCACGAAAACTTCCAGCAAACCTTTCCCGATGGGGGCTCGCGACATCAAACCGTCTTCTGAAACCCGGAACATCGTACCTTCGTAAAACGCGCCGCGCAAATTCGACCTTGGTTATTAAGGTCACCAATGGGCACAAACAAAAAGTCAAAGGAAATGTAAAGACGGCACTTACCTCAGTGTGCAAATACGCACAAATACCAAGCGGAGTTTCTCTTTGGCGGTTTCGCTAGCACACCATCAGCTTCCGGTTTGAAACGCCCGATTCACGCAAGCTAAAAGATTACGGCAACTCTCGAACCAGAACCGATTCAAGACTTCACGACCAAACATTCACGGGCAGCGAGGCAACGAAAGAGATAAAACCCTCACTGTCTAGGACGTTCAGGAACTCATTTTCAAAAATAGAAGCAACGTCCAAAATGAAAATGCCTACTAAGGCTCAGTAAGAAAACAATGTCGAGAGACTCATTATGAACAGGTTCAGCGGGCAGAGAGCGGCCTATACCAAAAAAAAACTTTGACTTACGACCTAGGCGACCAAAAACTTTGCTGCAATTCCCAGAAAAGCACCATACGAGTACTAATTATCTAGCCTGCTTTCAAAATTTGTGCTCGTCTGGGTAAGTTAAGTGCTAATTTTGGCACCTCCTAGAAATGTACTATATTTGAACGGACTTCTCTGGGTTAAGGAGTCGAGCACAAATTATAACGAGGTGATTTTCGAAGAGCACTAATTGAGGACATGACGTTAGGCACCTTGTTGGGCCAATATGGTGGGTAGGCAAGTCAGCGTGATTTTGACCTTACCCAGCTTTCAACATTAGTTCGCGAGCTAGGCGAGCACAAATTAAAAACGTGGCACGGTTCGAAAGCACGAGTTTAGCACTAATTTTCTAGCCAACGTTCAAACTTTGTGCTCTTCTGGGTAAGTAAGTGTCAATTTTGGCACCTCCTAGAAATGTGCGATATTAGACTAGATATTAGACTTTTCGGGCTTAAGGAGTCGAGCACGAATGAGGAGGTGATTTTCGAAGAGCTTTAATTGAGTACAAGAGGTAAGGCACCTTGTTAGGCCAATATAGTGGGTGGGTAAGTCAGCGTGATTTGGACCATACCCAGCTCTGAACAGATCTAGCTGTAGCACTAATTAAACCGCTCAGGAAAACCTACTTTTCACGTCCGAATTCAATGGGGGCGGTAGGGTTGAACCACGGTTGAATTTTCGAACTTTAACGTTGAATTTTGGCATGAAGGAATCAAGCACAAATTCCGGCATGGTGATTTTCGAGGAGCACTAATTAAACCGGTCAGGAAAACCTACTTTTCACGTCAGAATTCGTTTCAGGCAGTGCAGGTGAACCACGGTTGAATTTCCGAACTCAACGTTGAATTACGGCATGAAGGAGTCGAGCACAAACTCCGGCATGTTCATTTTCGAAGACCACTGATTAAACCGGTCAGGATAACCTACTTTTCACGTTGGAATTCGTTTCAGGCAGTGCAGGTGAACCACGGTTGAATTTTCGAACTTTCACGTTGAATTTTGGCATGAAGGAGTCGAGCACAAATTCCGGCATGGTGATTTTCGAGGAGCACTAATTAAACAGGTCAGGAAAACCTACTTTTCACCTCGGAATTCGTTTCAGGCAGTGCAGGTGAACCACGGTTGAATTTTCGAACTTTAACGTTGAATTTCGGCATAAACGAGTCGAGCACAAATCCTGACATGGTGATTTTCGAGGAGCACTAATTAAACCTGTCAGGAAAACCTACTTTTCACGTCGGAATTCGTTTAAGGCAGTGTTGGTGAACCACGGTTGAATTTTCGAACTTTCACGTTTAATTTCGGCATGAAGGAGTCGAGCACAAATTCTGACATGTTGCTTTTCGAGCAGCACTAAATAAACCAGTCAGGAAAACCTACTTTTCACGCCGGAATTCGTTTTAGGCAGTGCAGGTGAACCACGGTTGAATTTTCGAACTTTAACGTTGAATTTCGGCATAAAGGAGTCGAGCACAAATTCTGACATGTTGATTTTCGAGCAGCACTAATTAAACCGGTCAGGAAAACCTACTTTTCACGACGGAATTCGTTTCAGGCAGTGCAGGTGGACCACGGTTAAATTTTCGAACTTTCACGTTTAATTTCGGCATTAAGGAGTCGAGCACAAATTCTGACATGTTGATTTTCGAGCAGCACTAATTAAACCGGTCAGGAAAACCTGCTTTTCACGACGGAATTCGTTTCAGGCAGTGCAGGTGAACCACGGTTAAATTTTCGAACTTTCACGTTTAATTTCGGCATTAAGGAGTCGAGCACAAATTCTGGCATGGTGATTTTCGAGCAGCACTAATTAAACAGGTCAGGAAAACCTATTTTTCACGCCGGAATTCGTTTCAGGCAGTGCAGGTCAACCACGGTTGAATTTTCGAACTTTAACGTTGAATTTTGGCATGAAGGAGTCGAGCACAAATTCCGGCATGGTGATTTTCGAGGAGCAATTATTAAACCGGTCAAGAAAACCTACTTTTCACGCCGGAATTCGTTTCAGGCAGTGCAGGTGAACCACGGTTGAATTTTCGAACTTTAATGTTGAATTTCGGCTTGAAGGAGTCGAGCACAAATTCTGGCATGGTGATTTTCGAGGAGCACTAATTAAACCTGTCAGGAAAACCTACTTTTCACGCCGGAATCCGTTTCAGGCAGTGCCGGTGAACCACGGTTGAATTTTCGAACTGTAACGTTGAATTTTGGCATGAAGGAGTCGAGCACAAATTCCGGCATGGTGATTTTCGAGGAGCACTTATTAAACCGGTCAGGATAACCTACTTTTCACGTTGGAATTCGTTTTAGGCAGTGCAGGTGAACCACGGTTGAATTTTCGAACTTTAACGTTGAATTTCGGCATAAAGGAGTCGAGCACAAATTCTGACATGTTGATTTTCGAGCAGCACTAATTAAACCGGTCAGGAAAACCTACGTTTAATTTCTTGATTTTCGAGGAGCACTAATTAAACCTGTCTCACGACGGAATTCGTTTCAGGCAGTGCAGGTGAACCACGGTTGAATTTTCGAACTTTAACGTTGAATTTTGGCATGAAGGAATCAAGCACAAATTCCGGCATGGTGATTTTCGAGGAGCACTAATTAAACCGGTCAGGAAAACCTACTTTTCACGTCAGAATTCGTTTCAGGCAGTGCAGGTGAACCACGGTTGAATTTCCGAACTTTAACGTTGAATTTCGGCATGAAGGAGTCGAGCATAAATTCCGGCATGGTGATTTTCAAACAGCACTTATTAAACAGGTCAGGAAAACCTACTTTTTACGTCGGAATTCGTTTCAGGCAGTGCAGGTGAACCACGGTTGAATTTTCGAACTTTAACGTTGAATTTCGGCATAAACGAGTCGAGCACAAATTCTGACATGGTGATTTTCGAGGAGCACTAATTAAACCTGTCAGGAAAACCTACTTTTCACGTCGGAATTCGTTTCAGGCAGTGTTGGTGAACCACGGTTGAATTTTCGAACTTTCACGTTTAATTTCGGCTTGAAGGAGTCGAGCACAAATTCTGGCATGGTGATTTTCGAGGAGCACTAATTAAACCTGTCAGGAAAACCTACTTTTCACGTCGGAATTCGTTTTAGGCAGTGTTGGTGAACCACGGTTGAATTTTCGAACTTTAACGTTGAATTTCGGCATAAAGGAGTCGAGCACAAATTCTGACATGTTGATTTTCGAGCAGCACTAAATAAACCGGTCAGGAAAACCTACTTTTCACGCCGGAATTCGTTTCAGGCAGTGCAGGTGAACCACGGTTGAATTTTCGAACTTTAACGTTGAATTTTGGCATGAAGGAGTCGAGCACAAATTCCGGCATGGTGATTTTCGAGGAGCACTTATTAAACCGGTCAGGATAACCTACTTTTCACGTTGGAATTCGTTTTAGGCAGTGCAGGTGAACCACGGTTGAATTTTCGAACTTTAACGTTGAATTTCGGCATAAAGGAGTCGAGCACAAATTCTGACATGTTGATTTTCGAGCAGCACTAATAAAACCGGTCAGGAAAACCTACTTTTTACGCCGGAATTCGTTTCAGGCAGTGCAGGTGAACCACGGTTGAATTTTCGAACTTTAACGTTGAATTTTGGCATGAAGGAATCGAGCACAAATTCCGGCATGGTGATTTTCGAGGAGCACTAATTAAACCGGTCAGGCAAACCTACTTTTCACGTCAGAATTCGTTTCAGGCAGTGCAGGTGAACCACGGTTGAATTTCCGAACTTTAACATTGAATTTCGGCATGAAGGAGTCAAGCACAAATTCTTGCAGGGTGATTTTTGAAGAGCAATTATTGTCGCGGTCACGTTTGCTTTGATTTTCCGTCGATCTCGCGGTGGAAGCGTGATTGTAGCGCAGCCTACATTTAAACCTTAATATCGTTTTTAAATATTGAGCACAGATTCTAAAAATTAGTGAAGTGAAAGCACTAATTGAGCACTAAATTCTGACTAAGTTTTAGAATCTATGCTTCACTGGGTGGTGCGAGCGTAACGGATCTACGCCAGCGATAGATGTAGTCGATCCCGTAAAAGCTGAATTCGTGGCCACGGATTTTTTCGTGGCCGACTTCACGCGGGTCTCTCCGTCCGGGAGCGTACCGTGTGGAGTCAACGGGGGCAGACCGAGGCTAAAGGGTTCTTCTTCCTGCACGCAGGGCAACCAGTCCAGGGGCCATCGGTGACCCTGCCATGACAGGCTAGGGCCACCCCAAGCCGCCTTTTCCTCCCCGTTGACCCGCGTTGCCACCACCACCATGCCCCCGTCGCTGACGTAGGCGACGCCTATCTGGGACTGGGCCCGGGCCGGGCTGTCCTCACCAAGGAGGCCGCTACCCTGGCCGTCCCCCTTCCCCTATGGGTGCAGTTAGGGCCAAGCCGGCAATTCAATGGGTCCTATAAGCACTGATAGTACTGCTACAACTTCTAGCTTCGCCAGTTACCGTCGTAATTCTGATAATGGGTTCAATTCACCAAGTTCTTCCTGGAGAAGATTAAGAGCGCTTTGATTCTAAACAGTTCGAAAGAATGGGTAAAGCTTAAAACTTCTCTTGAGACTACTTTAAAAAAAAAAAAGGAATCAGAGACACAAATCTTTGAAGCAAATAATAGATATCTTATTCTAAGAATAAAGTGAATTGTAGAACAGAACCCTGCTCTAAATTTCTGTTTGATACTTCACTTAAACTTACTGTGACTACAGTATCGCTTTTCCAAGACTGAACTTTCGTGTTACGTTTCACATTAAATAAGCCACAATTAGATTTGTTTCAATTGCTTTTGTGATGCTTTCACTTAGCTCACTTTCCACTTGTCTTGCATGCACATTTAGATACAACAAGATCAATATTACCAATATTGCTTTTTTTTATATCAACATATAAAACAGCTTTTGTGGAATAAGGAATAAATAATGAAATAAATAACACCAATTGAACGAATAGCTTCATTTGCTAAGTGATAAAGTTGTGAAATTGGAGAAGAATTTCTTGTGTGATTTTAGCTAGGACTCATTTTGTATAAATAGTGGAGAAAGGGTTCGGAAATGTGTGAGTGTGTGTGTGTGTGTAATTAGAGCAAATCAACGTCGCTGAATTGGATAAGTCCTCGCAAGTAATTTTTGGGTAAGTGCGCACTCCGTTTTCCTATTTCCTTGGGCCCAAGGTATATTGTTGTGAGTTTTCCGTTGATTTTTCTTTTGTGCTTGTTTTTGTAATATAAGGGTTAAAGTGCATATGTGTTTGTTTCATGTCTTGCTAAATAATAATTGTTAAAAACTAGTAAGACCATTCTTTTGAAAATATTGCTGTAATATGGTTTGCTTTTCTTAAGGTAACTTCTACAAGCCTTCTTAGTTTTGCCACGGTTTTCTCTTAGTGGTTCCATTGTGTAAAGTTTGTCCCCAAAATTTTCCGAAACAAACCAAGGCTTTCCCCGTACTTATGGAGGTTTGTCTCACCAATTTGTTTTTGGTTTTGTTAAACTGTTTAAAAGTTTTGTTTATGCTTTTCAATTTTGCTTGATTGGTGGGTCTTGATGACCGTCCCTTTTGGCAGCATGTTTTTTTTTCCTGTCTTGAATTGTAAAAGAAGATTTAATTGCCCACTGGGTAGTAGTAGGGTATTTCCGAATCCACAGTTTTGGTTCAAACGCACTCAAACTTCTGTTTTCTCACTTATTTTGCATGCCGAACAAGATGAGGGGTGAAAAACGGCAATTCGAGTACCTTGAAAAATCACTTTATTATACGATAGCGAAGGTTACAATGTTTACGCCGGACAGCACTAGCGGACGACAAAATACGATCGACTTCCAGCACTCCAGCGCCACCTACCAAAGCGCAGGTCACTACGTCGCCGTGCCGTACATCTACCCGCGTCCCCGGCCGCATCGCGGTTTTCGCTAAATATGATAAAAAGGGCATTAATATCGGTACGACTATAGTAGGTCAGGTTAGTAAGTTTTGTTTTAGGTTTCATCCGCTTTATCCGATAAACCTAAAGAAAAAACACCTTACTAACCTAATCGGGTCGGATGGGAAAGTGGAGGCAGAAAGAGAACAAGCTAGAAGATACCTTTTAATTACAGGACAGGCAACGAAAGTGAAGGTATAGAAATGAAAGAAAAAGCTAGGGAAAAGCCTCGAAGTCAATACTGCCATGAAGGATGCTAAACTACTTAGGCAGGGTAACGTTCTTTCAGGTGACAGAAGAAGAAGTTGAGCCGCTCCTGAGGAGTGCCCCTGAAGCGCTGCCTGTACATAAATTCATCTATGTGCTCTGTAAGCAGAGCACTTTGAAGAACATTGGTGTGGCGGCAGAACTGCTCAAGTCGCTGCTACATTCCTTCCACCGCATTTGTGCAGGTACCATCAGCTGCCTTGAACTCTATTGGGTCTTATGAATGAAGCCAACCTTGTTCAGACCCTTGTATGCGGCCCACTGATCAGTCCACAACTCAGTTCCAGGCAAAGAATACTCCTGTATTAGGGGAACAAGAGTAGCCTTGTCCCTTTTTGCTACATAGAGCACCACACCTATTTCCTTAGCAACGTCCCACATTCCCAGTACCCACTTCTCCATCCTCGTCTTTCTGACACCCCTGCCCCTGTGGTACTTCCTTTTAGTGATCACACTTTCATCAATTTGAACTTGGCAGCCCTCCCCACCAAGCTGAAGTCTTGGCATCTCTAGAATTTTCCACGAAGCGATATCACTGTAAGGAAATCACTTAAGCAAAAGAGAGACAGTATTAGTAAAACTGTTCACGTCTTCTAGGCAACTGGCCGAAAATAACGGTGGTATTGGACCACAGCCTCCCTGGTGGTGCCGGTCACTTTGCTAGTGTCGTTAGAGCTGACATAGCAAACCCAGAACCACAATGAAACAAAGCAATCTTCGGAGGACAGATGAGTGCCTTCAAAGAAAGTGCCAGTTGTAAGGGAAGAAGACTTTTTACACTTCTTGCAGTATGCAGCGTAGTACCCCTTGTAATCTTCGTTTCTGTTGAGCGTCTCTTCCGTTCTACATTTTTTTGGGGACACAGCTTCAGAGGCAGTAGAAAGCCTTCTTACTGCAGTGACAAGACAATTTCTTTCTCATCTTTGGAGAAATATTGATAGATCTCTTTTATTTTAATACACTCGGACAACATTTTTAGTAAACTCCTATCCATTTGACAAGTGTTGGTATCGGGCCCAGAGAACCAAAACTGTGGATTCGGTTATACCCTACTACTACCGCCCATTGTTTTGGGGCCTATATTGCATTCCTCTTTGACCAGGTTTTTGCCAACATTGGAATTGATATTTTGGAAGTAACCTTTTCTGTTTTTGGATTGTGTGAATCTTACTACAGTCTCCATAAAATTTCTCACTGCTGCTACTAAGATAAAATGAAAAAACTCTTGTACTCCAATAATTGTGTTTCTCTCGAAATCTTTGTTTGTACCTCTCCGCTCTTGGTGTCAGCTGAACCTGCAATAGCTACCCCTCAAAATAACAAGATAACACCAATTACAGTGGGAGTGTGACAGTCAGGGACTCCATATTTTACGCTTGCCTCCCTCCGCCCCCTGCATAGGCAAAGGATTGACGAAACAGTTTCACCAGACTGAAATTTTGCTCTTCGTGCGTTCGCCTTGTTAGACGTGGAGTCCAATTGTCACATTACGCACACAACGCGTGTGCGTGTCTCTCAATGCTCTCACTGCATGGCCAGGACTTTGACGTGGAGTCCAAATGTCGAATTCATCCCGAGAACGCAACAGAACGTATTGTTGGCCGCTACCTGCAGCTCGACCCAACACGGTAATACTCGACACCTACGGTCTATTGTCCTTTGTTAAATCTTTATTAAAATGTAAACTAATTTCCAATCCACATCACACACCGTTGGTACCCCCTTAATACCATGTTCGTGCCTTGAATAGTTTTCGAGTGCATACTGTAACGTTTTCGATTCAGAAAAAAACTATCGAAAAATTTGAAACAATATTTCATTTCATCAATCCTCTCATTATTTGCCCAGGACTTAGCCGCTAGCGCTGACGCCCAGCAGCGGAACACGCTGTATGCATTGTTGACTGGGCCCAACGGCTCGTCACAAGTCAACCGCTCTGTAATCTACGTTCTTTAAATTTAATGAAATCGAAAAACTTAAACAACAGATAGCGGTAAATTATACCATTTTCAAAACTACATCGACATGCGATCTAAACGCCACGTAAACGATTTTCTTACGTAACGCGGTTCTCCAGTTGAAGGGGGGTCTTAACATTCAAGGCTAGCGCATTACTCGTTCTTTTTTGCTTCTACGTCATCGTAGTACGACGAAGCTAAGAACGAGTAAAAAGGTATTAGACATAAAATTTGAAAATGTAACGAAACAAAAAACAATCCTGTATTTTAGACTAGAAACAGGAGGTGAATGCGCCAATTGACGAGCGGAGCACGGGGAATGCCACGCCAAGGTGGCAGGCCAGGCCGAGCGTCGTCAGAGCCACTCTTATCTCGCGTTTAAGCACGTATAAGCAAGATTGGTTTGAAAGATCTGAAACTAAAATCTTAGACCTGCACTCTGATAGCTGACTTCTTATGGAGCACCTTGGAGCACGCGAGTAATCGTCTCCAACAAACCGGAAAAATCGCGCGCTGCGTTTGCAGACCCTTTGCATATCATGTGTAGTTTATAAACGGCAGAGAAATTTCTCAATCGTTCACTCGAAAAACTAAGCGGAGACCATGTGGAATCGTTCTTGACAAGCACTGGAGTCGCTACCCTACTCAAACATGGTTTTAAGGCACCTTTCTGAACGACAGAATGGGGCACCACGCCATGCGCTTCGAAAGGTTAGGATGACCGCGTTCCCAAGTAATAATTCCGTGACAAACAGGTGCGTTAAGGAAGGAATGGACTTCACTGCTCCGTACATCCGGGTGTTGTGAAAGGGGGCAGAAGGTGCTTTTCGCCAAATAAAATCAACTTCATTTTAGGAGGTTTTTTTTTTCGTTTTTTAGCGCTTTTGTCCCGATGTCGCGCTTCGCTCTCCTAATATCCGTCAGAAGGTGGGTGGATGCTGCAGACTGTTGTTTTCTGAGGGTGGTTGGCAGAGGAACAGGGCTGAAAGACGCAACGAGTGACATTTTAAGATCACAATTCAGAGAGGTTCAATCATCAGGTTGACGGGTCTGTTATCAGTTGCGTAGCTAACAGGGGTACCAAGATGAACATGATTGCATATGAAAACTTGTTAACAACACAGGGCCGGGGTCGGAGACGGCCTGCAGCACCGAGAGGCTGTCCTTGACCGGTAAAGTAGGCTGCGGGCAGAAGCGAATTAAAGCGCCTTGAGGGCCAGGGTCTGCAATAAAGATAGTGGCCAGGGGAGCTTGAACCGGAGTCAGGTCACCAGCGTAGCTGCCACCCGCCTAGAGGGTGTGGAGCTGCCTGACCGGTCCCGCTGTGTCCCTCTTGTCAAGTGACAGCCGCCGGGAGGCCGTAGGTGTGCGCTAGCAGTGATTCGCGATGAGGGAAGCCTCTTCTGTTACTATTCAATCCTTCGCACGCCCACCCCGGTCTGTTTACCCAGTTTTCTACAGCCTCTCTACGGGTTCAGTAAACGTGCGGCGAAGAGAGGGTGGGGTAATAGGGTGTTCCACCACAAGCCTGCCGGAACCAGCGATGAACACTATGAGTTCGAATCCTGTATCCGGTACGAAAAATCGCGGCGGGTGCATTCAGATATTGGCAGGCAACGTGCGCCGGATTTCCATGTCAATAAACTCTGTAGTCTGAGATTTTGCCCGACAATAACGACAAGTGCCGAATCGCACATTCATTTTTAAGACTTTGCCTCGCGACCTTTTTCCTTCCTTATTTGATGATTGGCTGAGCGATAGAGAAGCCCTGGACCGACTGGGTCAAAATTGTTTTGTCTGTCTGTCCGCCCGATTTCCCGATAACGGTTTGGCGTAGAGAGCTGAATTTTGGACCACATCTTTCTTGCGCCGCACCAGAGCCAACCACCCTTCAGGGGCACCGCATCCTAAGTGGTTTCTATGATAATTTTCTCACGTGGTCTCAAATTTAAAACCCACTGCTTGGGTGAGGTCAGTATGCGCCATGCACTCGAGTGGGTTACGCTCGATCAGGTTAGGCTAGTGTGGTCCTGGGCAAGTTAGGCTCAGGTAGGTAGGGGTTGGTGAGGACTAGTTGAGCGGCATTGATAACTAAGAGACAATGCAAGATGCGTCCGACTGCCAGAACATGAACGTAGCTGCGACCCTGCGGAAAGGGTCCCGCCCGCAGGGCGTCCTACTGACTGGCCCTGCAGGGTCCTGCTCGTCAGAAAATAGCCGCCGGCAGGCCAAGGTAGGCGTGCGCGAGGCGTGGAGTGGCGGAACACTGATTTGCGATGTGCGCAGCCTGTTACGCCAGGACGCGGTCTGGCGTACGCCTACCTTGTCACTACACTGGCTTTACACAGTAAGAACTTGCGTCGTTATGAAACGAATATTTTTACGAAAATTTATTCGATTTGTCGTATCTGCTACCGTTTCCGGCGCCATGATGTTAATTTTTTGGATCCGGTTTGGGCACAGTGAAATACAGTGCGTACCTGGCTTGGCCGCCAGGCCGGCCCTTACAATTTCGAGCCCCAGCTCGTATGGCCGGCATCGCGCCCTTTGAAGGACCTGAAATACCGAAGCAACAGTTTGCAGTGCAGTGCACATGCTCCACTCCTGCTGTCCGTGACCGTGCCTCCTCGTCTAGCAGAGATCAAAACACATGGTTTACGGATGGCTTTAACCAAGTGAGTTTCACCCATTCCCTCGACATGACCCGCTGCCATGAGATTCACGTTATATTATTTTACCAAGATGACCCAATCTTTCACACCCTGGGACATATGTTGAGATTAAAAGCTGATCGGGTGCTTTTAACCTCCAGATTTAACATGTTAGTGCCATTCTTTAGTTACAAGTTGCAAGCAAAAGCCTTATAATTATGTCCTTCCGGTTGATACCCCAGTGATTGTCAACAAAAACCACAGCTTTAGCCCTCTTGATCATTCTCGTGACTGAGAGCAACATGTACAACAAACCTGGCAAATATTTAATAGCTTGAATCTCATGCAAACCATTACGTCGAGCGGAATTTTAAAGCACTCCTTGACCGAGCATGCTAAGCGTCTGATCGTCTGCGCATACAATTGGGCCCCTGGATGTTTTCTTATAGTCATTATGATGATTTTGATTTCCACTTTTATGGTATGATGCGCAACTGTCTATGTAGATTTGAACCCCAGAGCAATTGTTGCCCAGCTGAAATTCCTTAGAGCTTGCCCTTGCACAAGCGTCTCCTAGACTCATGGCAACTTCGAGGACCCATCCACCCTCTGGTCCCTGCCCTTGGTTCTGCTGGTGACTGCGTCCCTCAGGACTTCTTAACTATGACTACGGTGGTCAATGAAAAAATAGATATCACTGAGATGGTAAGAGTTTGTAAGGAACCATCGACCGCACATGTTACGGTCAGAAGGCATTGAGAAATTTTAGAAAGATGCAGGCTATACATCTCTTTAGTGATTCTTCTCTGTGTTGACCCAAAACGACCATGTGTGTGCGTAGCTATCACAACACTGCTCCTAACGCCCAAATGTGAATGAAATGTGATGTGTGCTCTTGTGTTGTTTTCCTTCATTTTTATTTCTTTTAATTATGAAGGGTCACCATGTGAACATTTTCCTCTCTTCGCAAACATTCAGTTTCAGGTTGTTACTTTGTACCTCAAACAAATTTGTAGAAACTCTCTCTTAAATGTGAACCCCATGTTTCTTCACAGGTTCTCAACAGTTAACTCCGCTATCTTCATTGGCAAATTCTGTTCTAAATACGTGCCAAGAAGAAAAATGATTGCTGTTCTTTGTGAGATGCCCTAAGGTGAGGTCAGTGTTTTAACTGCACACGCTAAATGTAAATGTATTTTTTGTACATTGCAATGTATTGATCTGAACATACATTATAAAGTACATTTTGTACATTAAAATTACTGTCACAATTGCAATGCACTGTAATCGTACATTACTTTATCTTACAATTATCGTGCATTACAACGTACAAGTGTTCAAAACTTGTGTATGGCAATATACGAATGTATACATCTTCAATTCAGAATTGTACGTCATATGTATGCTTAGATCTGTACATCAAAATGTACCAAATTCTTCTAGAACTGTGCATTGACATTTATTGTGCCGAATGATTTTGTGGGAAATCAACCAGTATTTATCAAAAGGCTTTTAGTCGGTACTTGAGTAAGAGCATGAATGACAATGTTCTAATATGTCATATTTAACAATCAGTTTCGTTAAATGGTTGTCAGCAACGTTGCTACGGAGAGTCGCGGGTGTAGATATGAGCGTTGGAGACAGCAGGTTTAAGGAAATGCTGGTGGCTTGTAATTACTTAAACTTCGATACCCTTGTGTGCGTCTAAAAGCTCTCGACGAGTTCATAGTGATTACGTCAGTGCCTAATTTCTGTGTTTGGTGAAATGATGTAAGGTTTTATGCCATTTCGCCAATTTTGGAAGCATTTCATTACAGAATTCGTTTGTGTTTCATGTCGTTCGGCTCGGCTCCACTCGGCTCGGCTCCGAGCATCGACCGTCGTGATTGGTCGAGGGGCTTCGGCGGCAGGCCGGCCGCACCGCCCGAGCTCGCTCGCTGGTTGCTGTTCCTCCTCAGTCGCAGTCCGGGCAGCAGGGTGCCTCCTCGTGTGGCCCGCTGTGTCGCTGGTCGGGCTTCGCCGCCGTGCCCTGCAGAGCTCAACCGCGCTCAGGTTTGTGGACTGTGTCGTGCACTCAAGCCGTGTTTAGTCCGGCCACACCGAAAGCGCTTTGTGCGTATGCGTTGACCGGCGTTGCTCGTGGCTACTTTTCGCGTTCGTTATCTGTTTAGACATCAAAGTGCACCTAAGACATGGTTAGGAATCTCCCTACGAGTATCTCTGTAACCTCCAAGCTCGACTCGCGCTCTGGTAGGAGCGTAAGTCCGATTTGGAGGCAGCTGAGGCATTTGTACCAAGTTGTTCCGTTTCAAAACGTGACTTTGTTGTATTTCGGATACCGATCACGCAAAGTAACCTCGCTAACACCGGTCTACGTGCACGTTCCTACGCTTTCAGTGTGCCCTAAACACTGCTCACTGTTAAAAGCTTACGAAGAAAAGTTCTCTGTATTGCAAAGAAAACGGCGGCTGTGTATTACGAAGGTTCTTCCGAACTTTCTGGTTGGTATTACGAAGAATTAAGTCGTAATACCAACCAGATACATAGTTCGTAAAAAAAAATTCGTAATGCGTAGCCGCAGTTTTCTTTTGCTTTTGCTTTTTACAGTGCACGGGCGGTTCTCTGCTGGCTCGGACGCTACGAGTTCGCGCCGCGGTGTTT
>JAPTSV010000837.1:59849-82445 GCA_026979955.1 Megalurothrips usitatus | reverse complement strand
AACTTGACTTCAAAATTACCTCAATGCTACAAAGTGTTGTGGTCACATTTCTTTGATTTACAGACAGGCAGAAAGATTAAGTCCCCTTACGTATGACATTTTTTAATCATAATTTTTTATAATTATTTTATTGTATTTTAACATTTTTAAAAACACAAAACAGAATGAGAGAAACACTGCACAACAGACCTATTTTTGTCTCCTCAAAAGGGCGGTCACAGCCCTGTTGTTGCAGCGGAGTTGCACTACGTTAAGTGATCTCTTCTTGCGGCTGCCATCAGACAGAACTATGGGGGACAGAGGCACCCCGACTTCAGCATTATCTGTAATGCTTTGCTTCACAATGCTCCGCTGTTCCTCCTGGTAAGTACTGTTTGGGTTGTCCACGGTGCACTTGCCGGACCAATTGCCCAGGTCAATAGTCGAAGGATGGCAAAGAGTAATTGTTCCGTCGTCCCCCTCTCTGACTCTGAAGCACTCATCTTCTTGGGTTGTCTCATCTGCTGTGAAAATCTCCACCACAGTCACTGTCCGCAGCCTGGCCCTCAAGGGCGAATCGGAGAAGCAAGCTCTTCCTTGTTCATTGCCCTCTTCACCGGTGGTCACATTGGCCAGAGCCTCATCAAAACTTTCCGCCATCTGTTCATGAAGAGGAACATCTTGAGGGATCAAGGGGCCGCTTGTTTCCTCTTCTACATTGTCGGGTTGGTCTTGGTCTCGGTCTTGGTGTCTTCCTGTTTTCTTTGCGCTCCTGGACGTATCATCATCTGGTGCAGTGTGTTCATCTTCAGCCCTACTGTCTTCCTCAGTCTGGCGTTCCACAGGTACCAATTGTTCATTGGAGTGGGTCGTCTCCTCATCGTCCTCAGTCAGGTCAACAGTCACGACACCAGTGTCGTCCTCTTCTTGTTTGACTACAAACCCTAACATAGAGCGCACCATCTCCCTTGTGTCGCGTTTGAACTCTATGAGGTGGTCCCTGACAACCTCATCGACCATGGACTTTATTTCTTCTTTGTTGACTCCTGCAGGCGTGTGTCTCACATCTAGAATCTGTCGTGAGGCCTTTGGTGTTGAAGTCCCAGGCGGTCTAAAAGATAGGGGTGGATAAAAAGATTTGCTGCAGCTGGGGCGGTTCTGGAATGGTTCCACTTTGGCAGGTCCCGGAACTTGTTTTTCGCAAGGTTTAGAAGGCCGGACACTTTGAACGTTGAAAATTGAAGGTGGCTGTTCTTCGTCCATTCTCTCATCTTCTTCTGCAGCGTTGTCCTCATTGAACTCTGCCGCCAACTGCTCTGGTTTGCCTGCAGTAGTACCATCATGGTCTTTGGCTGCAGCTAATAGAGATTTCCGCTTGTACCTGCACAAGAATAAACAAGAAAACATACAGATCAAATTGTCGGTCCTTGGCGTCAGAACGTTAAAAAGGATGCATACTGACCCAGCACCAAAGGTCTGTTTCTCCCAGCTGGTACCCTGCATATATTCTCTGTAAAGAGTGAATTTGAAACGTCATAAGGCTGAAGGCTCACCAAGTAGCCTAGCTTCAAAAGTAACATTGTACAGAATACAGCTGTGACATGAATATGATGCCACAAGAATTACCTCAGAAACAGTTGCTCGCGTTTGGTCAGCTCCTTTGCGCCATTTCCTTGGAACATGCGATTGTACATCTGTGGGACGCAGTCCCTTAGTTTCCCCTTGACGAAAGATTTAAGGGCAGCTGTTGTCCTCATGACGCTGCTTACTTTCGCCATCTCCTGAGAAACACAATTTGAGGTAAGGTGTAAGTTTGTTCGTCTCACTCAAAAAAACAGAAAACAAGGGGCCAATTAACCAACTATTTTTTACACAACACAAAGTAAACAATGATCTAAAAGGAGGATGCATTGGAAGTCGTGTACCTTTCCCAGTATTTGGAGGAAAGCAGAATTTGAATTGCTGGTTGGCAGCACTTTCAATAGGGTTTGGAAAGCAACGAAACACTCCTGGTCGGAATACGGAACCTGCCTCTGGCCTACCGGACGACCAGGCTTTCCCGCTGGCATCTTATGGATCACTTCTGCTGCCTCCTCTTCTATGTCCATATCATCTTCTGAGGAACCACTCTTTGACTAACAAGAACAAGGCAAGAATGTCGATTGAAAAATAAAACTAATTTATGTTTGACTCTATTCAAAAACTACACTGTAACATGTTATTACCATCCTGGACGAGCCCTGCTGCTGATCAGACTCTGAGTAAATCTTTAACTTGCCTTCAAACGCCTCGAGAATGCTCCACCTCAAAGAGCCTAAATTCAATAGATGGACTTGTGACAATGTGATGCAATAGCTGAACAGGCAAGGCACACTGACGTGGGGAACAGTGTTGCCAGCATTAAATAAACCAACCCACCTACTCAGAACGTCCAACCCACCAAAGTGATACCTTTGGCCGAAAATACCCGCCAAATTGGTACTTTCGGGTGAAAATCTACCCGCCAAACCGATAATACTGGGCTGGTTATGTTATAAGTAGGGACTTATATATGTTAAGGTTGGTAAGGCTGCCAGGAAATAGTTCCCTGCGCGGAGCCAGGAAATAGTTCCCGGCGTGGAAGTGCCCCGACCTACAACCACACCCTTTCTTGTAAGAAGGTCTCAAGTGACGCTAGTTCATAATTTTTTTAAAAAAATTCTCATACTGTTCAGGCCTACTGCATCTGAAAGGGGACATTTTTCTGAGCTAGGAGACATATCACTTTGCATTTTTATGTCCTGTTCTCTAGGAGTTACTCTGATGTACGCGCTACCCCCTTAATCTACGCTGGCTAAACACAGTACAGAAGGCCCAATTCTGCTTGCATCGTTTTCAAACTTGTAGGGCATAGAGAGGACATTCAGGCGGTCGTTTTAAGCCATCATTTTAAAAATTCGGTTCAGAAATGGCTGAGCTGGACCTGCAGTTAGACCTTACATGAACTTTATTTAGAGCATCGACTAAAATATTATTTTTGAGACTTCATAATTTGAAATAAATTTTTCACACTCTTCTAGCCTAGTGCATCTGAAAGGGGACATTTTTCTGAGCTAAAGGACACATCATTTTGCTCTTTCAAGTCCTAATCTCTAGGAGCAACTCTGATGTACGCGTTAATCCATTTATCTACGCTGGCTAAACACATCATTCAGTACAGTACATTCATTGTTGAATTTGTTTTGGCAACATCTGACACTGGTCTAGTTAGCCATATATACATCTGGGCACACAAAACAGTGCTCTTTTTGCAGTGGTAATTCGGTTTTACGCTACAGACTGCCCATTCTCTTTATTTGCCCTCGCCAAGTGCAAATCGTGCTCAGGGTCGAATCAAATAATACCAATAACTGATGATATATCTATCTTCTTCTTACATCCTTAATGTTTGTTACAGATGCCACCTGTAAAGAAGGGGAAGAAAATTCTTCGGCTGCGTAGGCCTAAGAATAAGGGTGCTCCAAGCTATGAAGCCCGAGCAGCGCTCAGAAAGGCCAAGAGGCTCGCCCAGCAGGATGGCTTGAACAGCCCTCCTGGAAACATGTGAGTACTGGTTCCTGGTCATCCTGTCATGTGCCAGGAAAAAAATAATTTCCAACTAGGTGTGGTTACTTTATCTATGATTTTTTTTCCTTGCAGTTTGGTCACAAGTGGGGCTAGTCCTTCGGCGGAATCAAGAAATTCAGAGTAACAATATCAAAACCATTTAATTGTCCAAAAGGTTCAAGAGAGGAAAAGACACGCTCATGCATTAAAATTACAAAAGTGAAAACTTCACATGCTGCCTTTGCAAAGAAATCTTTGTTTCACAACGTTTTATGAATAAATCAGTCTTTAAATCTACAACTACATAAACTTGATCTTTGGGCTCAGTTTTGGTAACCGTTGTCATCTCACACTGAATTTTTCTTTTTTAATTAATTACAAATTAAAATTAAATAAATTAAATACATTAGTTCAAATAACAGTTATTTACAGGGGAAAAAAGGTAGGAAATAACAATTAAGCTACTGTCTAACACAAGATTTTGAATTTTGGTGAAGATCCATGTGTGTTGCACTGCCCGCAATCTGCTTGCCACATCGGCTACACTCAAGCCTCCTGGTTTTGTTCCTTGTTGGGAACAATTCATCGACGGCCCTCCGGTACTGCTCCAAGTCTGCGTCATCTCCATGCTCCTTCTCGATGTGCTGCCTCAGCCTTTTCACAATTCCGCCCTGATAACTCTTGCCACATGATTGCTTGGGACACTTCAACTTGTTCCTAGCTGGTGCCTCTTCTTCTTCCTCCTCTTCATCGCTCTGGGACAGGTCGATGACATCTTCATATCCTCCCCAGCACTCTGTCCTCTCCGCCTGTTCCTCAGTTACTGCAGCCACATTAAATAGTTTGCCAACCTGAGTAAGAAAGGAAAAGGGTTTCGAGAAGATTAGTATTTTCCACGTCTAGCAGTGCAGTACAGTCAGCTCTTCAAAAGAAATAATTTATCTTGTACAAGAAAAGTACACAGTGCACACAGGAAAACTCACCTCAACATCCTTAAAATCCTGGCCCAGTAAGTTCTCCATCTGGATGGTTACTGTGTGTGGAGCACCATTCTCCGGATGCAACACATCAGTAACGTGCATGACATCTGCCACCTTCCCCTTCTCGTATTTAGCAATTGTCGCCTCATCTACCTTCATTGCCCTGAGGATAGGGACGATGTCAAAGGGCTGAAAGTCATCCTCAGCACTGTTCAGATAAAAAGGACGAAAGAAAAATAGTTAACAATAACGGTTATCATTCATTTAATTTCCTATTTTAAGGAAATGGAAAGTTGTCTACCTGACACAAGGGCAGCGCCCTGGAGCGAGCATCCCTGACTTGGCCCAAGAAGACGAGGCTGCGTTAATGCCCTCGTTGATGTTGTACCCCAGATTGATGCCCCAGTGTATTGTGTGGGGAAGGAGATACACAATATCGCCTGGCTTCTGAACCACCTAAAATGAGAAAAGGTATCTAGTTATTCTCTGCTCTCTGGCATCGCTGTGGCCATTTGAAAAAAAAAAGGCAGAATGTAAAGTAAACGTACCGTAAACACAGGAATGCCATACTGTATCACTGTTCTGGGATCTAAGAACGTGTTGTTGTGGTTCAACAAGTATTGGCAGCCCCTCTCGTCCGGACTTGCTCCCAGTTTCCTCAACAGGTTGATAAAGGCGGTGTAAAACCTGGGAGGGATTATGAACCTGAAAATTCAAACGTCAATATTGTTAGCTACGAAAGAAATGAGTCTACGATGATAAACGTGTGTTGGAAGAGTATCCCCTTTTTCATGTACTTACCAGACTTTTGGTGCTCCAGCAATAAGGCGATTGATCGCCTGGAACGCACAATCCTCAATGTGGGGGTTGAAGGTCGCGCCATCCTGCCCTATGAAAACGGCAGGACAATTGACACCAGGACAACGTTCACCTGGCAGACAGTGGATGAACGATTTCATGTCCTTCATGGACAGATCACCCGTTGTCTTCAGGTCCTGCTCCAGCTCAATGTTCACAGCATACAATATCTTTTTGTTTTTCTGAGCAGCCACTTTGAAAAACCTGTCCAGCACCCCACTGACACCGGATGTGTTGTAAATTTTCTCCCTGTGAACCGGGAAAAAAAAGGGTCAGTCTTGAAGCACACAAGACTCAGCGTCCGAAAACATGTATAGGGAAGAAAATGAAACAGAGTCGTACTCACAGCTCAGTTAGGTTCTCTTCTCGCCTCTCTCGGAAGTCATGTTCTAAAACCGCCTGCTTGAACTCCTTCCTCAATTTCTGCACAGGTTTCTGGTCCGTCTCCTCGTTCGAAGCAGGAACCATATGGTACACATTCATCTCCGGCTTCTCCGGATATATATATATCACTGCACTGAGTTCACGTACACACGCACACAAGGTTACTGTCGCTGGTTCACTGTCACTGGTTGCTGTTACTCACTACTGGAGCGTAGGCTTGGCTGGGCGGGTCGACAGTAAGGGGGCACTGAGCAATCACGATGCACACACTAACACACACACACGACTTGGCGGCGGCTAGCGGCGGGTGGAGTGGGGTGACTGCTGTCGCTGTTCGAACCGAACTGACCTTCGCTCGGGGGTGCGAGGGTAGTTATTGTGAAGGCAGCGGCAGGAGGCTGGGCAGGGCCGGGTCCGCTGGGCTGCTGCGGGGGCGGCGGGGGCCGGGCAGGACGGAGCTGCAGTGGCCGTTGTCACCATTGAATTTCGGCGGCGGTGGCCGTGAGGCGTCGCAGAGACAGCGGCCGGCGGGGGTGAGGCGGTAGGCTCCAGGTGAGGGTAGAGGGGAGGGTCCTCTTGCGTGATAGGCTGCTCGTGTCCGAGGGCTGCCCATTTCGGGAAAGTAAAATGCAACGGCAGCGTCTGATAGGCTAGAGCTTTGGCGGACGGAGACGGCGGCGGGGTGGGTCGGCGCGGGGCGGAGGACGAGTGAGCCGCCGAGTCTTCCGTTTTGGCCGCGGTGGGGCCTCCGGAGCTGGCGTCGTCTGGTTTTAAATTGCGATGCAGCAAGTAATGGGCTAATGAGGACCACAGGGCCGAAAGCATGACCCAATTTGTGCCAAACTCCGAGCGGAGGTGGAAAAGGCGCAGTAGGACACTCAAAACATATTTGAAGATTTGGAACAAAAAGATCGTGCCGAGGATGGCGCTTGCGAAATTTCCAAAGGAACCACCGAACCAATGAATTCGGGTCACAACATTGTCGGATAGTTGCTTGATTTCGTCTGATGAAAACAAAGACATGGCGGAAAAACGTCCTGGGACGCCTTTTTCTCCTAGCACACGGTGCGCCATGGCAGACTGAATGGCTGTGCGTTGACTCGGAAACAGAACACTTTTTTGAAACTGTTCTAGGTCTCGCACTGTAAAGAGACCTGCGCCACTGACGTGTTGCAACGTGTCGAAATGCAGCGTTTGATCACGCGTGGGCTCTAGCGTAATAGGCGGGTCGGGCAGGCGCTGAGGACGCGGCGTTAGGCTGTACCACATGTTGGGCAGGAGCTCGAACGAGGGCGGGTTTATATTGGAACAAATGATTTGTTCTGCGTCTTCTATGATAATATGTGACACGGGACTGAGAAATCGCGGCTGGTTGTCATGCCAGACTGGAATGGCTTTGTAGCAAGTGTCATTAATTTGTCGAAATTTGACTGCTGTTTGAACGCACTGGAGTACGATTACGATCTCACCGCTGAGCTGGGCGTGAACACCGGCAGGGGAGTCCAGAATGGCTGCGGCACCGGAAGTCGGTGACGAGCGGAGCACAGCGAGACGTTGCTTTAATAATTCGCGTTCCGGTTCAAAGCGACGGCGGCTGCTGTACAGATGGAGCTTCTGCATGGACTGTTTGCTCTGGAACTCCATATATTGCAATTTGGCAGAAAAGTGAGCTGACATGTCGACTGAAAAATCGACGTGTTGATCCGAAACAAAGTGGTTCTTTTCGTTTTCTGAGAGATAAACGTACAAACCGTGGTGTTCCGTAGCACGCAAATAAAGACCACATCGAGGAATAGTGTTCGTCAACAGCAGGGCGAATGACTTGTCTTCGGAGTCGACCACCAAATAATCGCTGCGCGTATGTGAGAGCGGGCTTTCGCTGACTACTTTGAGCGCTGGTCCTTGATAGAGGACGTGAAAGGAATCCGTAGCGCACTCGAGGGCGGTAACATCTGGAGGTAGAGAGGGACGGAACCCACGCTTGTATTGCAGAGGAACTGAGAGTTCAACAGCTTTCTGGATGCGATCTGTAAGAAATTTGACTTCGTCATCAATATCCTGTGAATTTAGGAGGTCGGGGGTGGGAGAGTCCTCGAGACCTTCTAAAATTATGGAGAGGTATTTATCCCAGTCGGCTTTATTGTAGTTTCTGAAAGAGCGCTTAGGTGGTAGAGGTTGGTTACGGCTAGGTAGCGAGAAAGCTGTCAAAATTCGTAAGTGGTCAGATTCGACGTTATCCAGGATGGCGGGGTCATTCCTGTAAGGGAGAAGATCTGGGGTGATTAAAACATAGTCAATAACAGAGAGGTAGAGCTGGTCGAGTCGCTTGGATTCGCATGTGTGTCCTGGCATAGGAAGAGCAGCGAGTTGAGATGTTAGGAGAAACTCGACCAGGTGGTTACCCCTGGTGTTGGTTCTGGTGTCTCCAAAGGTAGTACTCCGAGCGTTGAGATCTGAGCAAACAATAGTTTTGGGGAAGGCAGACATATATTCCAGAAACTGAAAAGGGAGATCCTCCACGGCTGTAAAGATTTAATTTGAAAAAGAAAGTGTTTATTAGACAGGATTTCAGCTCGGGGGTTAGGTATAAGACCACGGATGTTAACATAGTATGCTGTAAAGACCATATTAAAGTAAGGATTAGATTGCAAGGAGGTATATCTAGATGGCGGCTAAGAGGTGGTTGCCTTGGGTCTGGAGAACTGCGCCTGGGTCCCAGATAGAAGTTCCGGTTCTAGTTAGGATTAGAACCAATTGCTGGCGTTTGTCCGGGAAGGCGGAGAGGAGAGTGGCTGCTGTAAGGTAAAAGACTTGGTGAGCAGTGGCAGTTGAATTGCCTGGAGCAGAAGGGTCGGAGAGAAGAAGATTTTTGTAAGATGGATCCGGTTTAGGGTGGAAGGGTGCAGGTGTAGCCTCAGGAGCTATTCTCTTGGGGCAGAATGCGCCTTGCCGCAGAGAAGGCAGATCGGAGTAGCCTTTGGGCACGAGGGGCTAATGTGGTCGCCTTCGCGGCCACATTTAGAGCAGAGAATAAACCCTTCGGGTTTAGGGCAGTTTTTTAGTGTATGTGTAAGTTGGTAGCAGCGTGTACACTGACGTGGAGAGGCTGGGTGTGGATGAGAGGGTTCGGCTCGGAGGAGGAGGGAGTCCACCTTGAGCCCTTCCGCTAGAAGAGACTTAAGATCAGCTGAAGATATTAAGATGACCCGGATAAGACGCGTAGGCTGCTGGGTTTTGGCGGAGATAATTCGCCGGACAAAGATGACTGAGTAAGGTTTGGCAAGCAGAGCGGTGCGGATACCCGATCTATCGGAGATCGGTTCAATGTATACCCTAGGCGAGCCCCGTGCTCGCTCGGCGACACCCCGTCCGCCGGGCGCTCGCCGGCTCCGCCGCGCTCTCGGCGGCGATTCGGTGACCCGAACCCCTTTCGGCGGGTCCGAATCCTTTCGGCTGTGATTCGGAGGTGTCGTCTGCTAGGTGCACCGGACTGCATGCAGGTGCAGTCTCGGCCGCGGGTTATCCATTTGCGACCCACTTCTCTCGGACCCCGCCGATATGGGGTCCGCGCGAGACTACTGTGACCAGCATGAGAAATCCATCCGCGTGACCGGGGAATACAGCTCCCAAGCCAGCTCCCGCCAGCGGAGACCCTCAGCGACACATCTTAACGGCCGCCGGGATCAGACTTTGTTCTTGAAGGTGCGAGTTTCGACAAATCATGATGTTTTCTCAACAGATCAAAATATTTTTCCGGGATTCTCTTACATAGCAGTACACAGTGTGGTTTTGCGCATTTTAAGAACTTGTTCCGTGGTTGTATTGCTTGTATGCGGCCCGCCTGCTGCAGGCGCCCCCTTTGTTTACACTTGTCTACTCTCGATATTTACTAGCTAATATTTTTGATGGAGAAAAACACTGATGATGGAAAACTGAAGCCCTTTGCATCAGCGTAGCAACGTATCTTCTCCATTTCAAATCATCAATTTGGACTGTAAACATGTACAGGTAGGAAGATTCCTCAGTTGTTAATGAACAATTGTAGCCTTTCAGAGCCTGATTTTATGTAATTGTGTTAGCAGGGCGTTCCTCTACCAACGATGGGAAGCCACAGAAATTTTCAGCGAGTTGTGTTTTCGCAGCCAAGCAAGCTTTCTTTGCCATTTCAAAGCATTAACTCCTTGGACAACATACCGATAAGGGTTTGATATTTGTTGACATTTCAATTGTAGTGATTTATTGGGATCCTTATTTCGTAAAATCAATATCAGCAGGGCAGCACTTTATTTGCTGGTGAACAGCCAGTTGTGCGAAGGCCTCTTCAGATTCTACAGGTCCAGAGTTCACAACATCAAAGGCAAGGACCAACATCATTGCATGTTAGTCATGGTTCAAATCTCCTGTCCAACCAAGAAGCTAAGATGGTGTGTTTTTAGAATTGAATACAGCATGTGGTATTATTAGCTTTATGACTAGAATCACATTTTATTTTTTGTTCTGTTGTATATTCAGCATATAGTGTTATCACAGCCAAGTAGGCTTATTTCTTCAGTTACAAGTTAACTGCCTGTGGTTACAAGTGTACAACCATTACAAAGGCCTCTTCAGATAATTCAGGCACAAAATTTACAAATAGGAAGGAAAGGATCAACGTTATATTGTAATACTCAAGGTGATAGTGTCAGGGCAGAAAGCAGCTACAGGTACTGTTTATTCTCAAAATACTCATTGCTATCAATGCTAACATTTTAAAAGTCTCCAACTCTTGACTTAATTCTCCCCCATTTTTGCTCAGACAAAAGCCACAGTGGAAGAACAGATTTGTAATGAAAATGTAACCCATCATAGTGATAGTGTCTTTGTTTCTCAAACTACCTCTTTTCATCAAAGCTTGGGTCATTATCATGACCCAGATATGTTAAAGGCAAGGAGTACTTTTGCAATTGCTCATGTCACTAATGCCAATGACCACACTGAGAAAAATGATGAGGTTCTAATGAATGGTGAGAACAGACAATGCACAGAGAAACCTGTTCCTGTGACAGAAGTAATATCTGCTTCAGACAGTGCTATTGTGGTTGATGTGGTTCACAAAAAAAGAAAGACAAACAAGACAGAAAGTTTGTTTGATTCAGACTCGGACAGTGCTCTTAGTGAGGATGCTTTCATACAGAAAAAAAGAAAGCCAAACAAGAAAACAAGTGAAAATAATTGTTCTGCAGAGCCTGTCATTTTGAAGAAAGTACCTGACAAAACCTCATGGACTGAATCAGATAAGGATGTGATTACGGTAAGTTATTTATCAACCATTGCAGCCTCAATTTTTTTTTCTAAAGTTTTATCTGGTTAATTCTGTTTTTTTCAGAATGTATTACCTGAAAATTATCACTATGAATTTCAATCCTTGGGGGTATCTCGCAATAATTTGAACCATATAACAGCCAAATTCAGGGTTGATATAAGTTCAGCAGAGGATGCGTTAAAATTCTTAGTGGACCTGGAGAAAGCTTCAAGTACAGATCTTAGGGTCAAAAAAACCTGGGGAAAGCTTGATGACAGCAAACGAATTATTTTCAAGGTAAAGAAAATTGCAATTGGACTTGGACTCAAACAACTTACCATACCTATATTTTTTGGGGGGTATCCTACTAATTTGCTCTAAGTGTAATTTATTTGTCGTTTGCTGTATTTTGCAGAAAAAATTTAGATGCCATCATAATTTGCCATTAGCTGAAAAGAGTAACTCAGAAACACCACATGAAAAACATTGTGCGTGTCCTGCAACTGTGGTATTAACTGTGAAGAACCCGAACATGAAATGGTACTGATCTCTCTTGCAATGTTATTTAGTTCCTACATTTCTTTTAATTTTATACTAAAGTTTTTACTTCCAGGAATAAGGATAATCTATTGAAGAGCCACCCCGGCGAAGTTATCTTAAACTTTACTCACAACCATTCAGTCAGAGGAAGTGATATTTTGCGACATAGAAGGCCTCCGGATATTGTTCAAAAATTCACCAAGATGTTTACTGAAACTCCATATTATTCTCCTACAGCAGCAATGGATGCACATTTGACAGATATGGAAATGGATGAGGAGTTCTCACTGCTGGAGGGCACTGTTGATGGCTCTCAGTGTCCCTCTATGAGTTGGGTGTATAAACTATACACCAAAGTCCTCAAAGACAGATGTGGGGATCCATATGGAGCTGGTATGATATCCACCCTTGAAAATCATATAGACAAGTTTAATGAAGAAATGGGAGAGATTTGTGCTAAGATGGGAAGTACCCCAGATGGCCAAAATCATTATGTAGCAATTTGTACCCCATTAATGAAGCGAGTCCACACTTATGAGAAAGCTGCTGGTAAGATGATGTTTATGGATGCAAGTGGATCAATGGATGGCACAAACACTCGTGTCTTTCCCATTCTGACTAGAAGTGTGGTCCGTGGCCTTCCCCTGGGGATCCTGTTGACATTTTCAGAAGATGAGCAGAATATCACTGCTGCACTAGAACTACGGAAAACACTACTTCCTCCTGATGCTTTTTTTGGACGTGGTTTGAAGGGCCCTAAAATCATCATGACCGATGACTGAGCAGCTGAAAGAAACAGCCTACGATCTGCATTTCCAGATGCTTTTCTCTTGCTTTGTATATTTCATGTATTAAATGCCATGTGGAGATACATATGGGAGGCAAAGCATGAAGTCAACATTGATGAGAAATCAGATGTATATTTCATCTTTCATGAAATTTTGTAAGCTCCACTTGAGAAATTTGAAGAATTATATGCTGATTTGGAGGAGAAAAGTATGCCAACTATTGTGAAGAATCATATGATGGACCTAAAAAGTCGTGCCAGTGAGTGGGCTTTAAGCCACAGAGAAGATCTTCTCACTCGTGGACATAACACTGATAACACAAGTGAAGCTGCAATGAGGATTATGAAAGATAGAATATTTAATCGAACAAAAGTATTCAATTCAGTGGAGTTGTTCGACTATTTGATTGGCTGAGCGATAGCGAAGCCCTGGACCGACTGGGTCAAAAATGTTTTGTATGTCTGTCTGTCTGTCCGCGCGATTTGCATCAGAATGAGGGCACTTTTGTACCTGTGATGAGGACATCTGAGATTTGCTGCCCTGCAACATAATCATGATTCAAATTGAAGTGTTCGATTAAATTTTTATGATCCTGATAATACACTCATAAATTCATATCATACTCACACCACTAAGTGAAAGCCTGCTCCTCTTATTATTAGCTTTGACCGTTTTCATGAGTTCTAAGTGCGAAGCATTTAGGTTTTGATACTTCAATTCATTCGACTTCTTCTCAGAAATTAAGAGAGAGAGAGAGCTCCTCATCTTTAGCTTTGACCTTTTCCATCAGTTCTAAGTGCAAAGCATTTAGATTTTGGTATTTCACTTCATTCGACTTCTCAGAAATTAAGAGAGAGATCTTCTTATCCTAGGCTCTGAGCAGGTCAACTGCTTGTTTGTATTGCTAGTATCAAAATTGAGTCAGTTAGTTCAATCTGAAACAGCGGGTACAGAAAGCATAGGATATCTAAACGTTTCATATTGAATGGCGCTTACCTCTTTCAATTCTACTTAAACTTCATATGATTGTTGAGAATTCAAGTTATTCGTCTGCCTGAAAGTCAGAGGAGAGATTTCCTGCTTAGCTAAGAGTACGTCAGTTGCTTGTTCCAATTGCTGTAATAAGAAAAGTAAAAATAGAGGAACAGTTCAATCTGACGCACCTTGTTGGAAACCTAGGACTCCTATGTTGTGTATACATACCTTGACAGCTTCACTTAGCTGCTGGTGTCTGCTTTCGAGAGACAATAGGCGCACACACAATGTACAAACCCACTCCTTTTTTTTAAGGACGCTACAAAATAGAAAATGAGTGATTAGAAAAGTTATGGTAAAGCCTTCAACAGCAGAACCCCTATGTGAAAAGTACCTGCTTCCTTAGGGCGTATGCCCACACAATGAAAGTGAAACCACCCTTTACAGCTATCACAGCGCACCTGGGGCCTGCATAATTGGTTCGCAAATGGAGAGAACGCAAATTGCCTTTTGATATCGGTGCTATACGCTCACCCTGATAAAAGCTTCCAGAGGAATGCACGAAATTGCAAACGCGGGCAAGTATTTGAAGTTCTGCTATGTAGCGCGCGGACGTGCGTTTCTCATGCTGGTCACAGTAGTCTCGCGCGGACCCCATATCGGCGGGGTCCGAGAGAAGTGGGTCGCAAATGGATAACCCGCGTCTCGGCCGCCTTCCTGGCAGCGCAATCGGCGCTACCAACGCGCCGGCAGGGTTGGCCACCATGGAGTGGCGGCACGGCGCGGCGGGTTTGAATCCCGCGGTAGGTTCTCTTCTCTACCTTAGCATTACGTTTTCGAATCCCTTTTTGTAGCTTTCACAAAACACATGATCTTTCCCCCTCAGATCCTGTAACGCCAGGCGGAGTGGTGCTGGAAAAAACCGTGGTTGGCGCGGGCGTCAGTTTCCCCGAGACTGCAGGCCCGGTGGGTTCGAATCCCACCGACGGTTCCGCCCATGTCCTTCCATGATTAATGTGCATTCCGTTTAATTTCTCCTGTGTTACTTGGTTTCTGAACGCCCCCTTGCGGTGTGATACTTAACCCGCTGTGCTGGCTGACGACACCGCCCCAAACTCCCGCACAGTGCCGCGCCCTGTTTTATGTAGCGTTCTAGAGGGTAGTGCAGCCTACGCCGAACTAGGTGAGTTCTTATGACAAAATGCCGATCGCGGGGCTTACTCTTTCAAAAAGTCTTGTAAAACAAACGAGAAATCCCTTATTGATTTTTTTTAATTAGGGGCCTCTGTTACATTACAGCTAACTGGTTTGTACTTTCACAAAAATGTCATCGTTAGCATGAAAAACGCGACTTCGTGTCATAGTTTACATGACCTTTCCGGTAATTTAACGGCAATACCCGTAAAATGGCGGGAAAAGTAACCAAAAAAATGTCGGATAAAATTTCTGTTAAGAGGGGGCCTCAGTTGAGAAAAGTATCGCTGCTCGCTGGAGGCCGAAATGGCCACCAAAATGTGATACAGCAGAGCAAACGGGAGGTTTTCCTCCCCCACACGAGGGCCAGCAGAGACTTCACACCTATTAGTCAATGAATGGGAGGGTCTGCGCTCCGTTTGCATTTGCTCGGCAACACCGCCGCTGCGGCTCCTCCGGCCGGGGCTGCTCAGGCTCCGGGCCCAGCTTCCAGCGTCTTGGCGAGGTCCGATGTGAATTTGGGCGCTCACAATTCGGTTCAAAATCATCCTACGAGCACGACTGAAGAACGAAATGACACTGCCGCAGGGCGCCGAGAAGTTTGGAATTATTTTCAAATTGCTTAAATGAATTTTTCGAATTGCCAAAAACTGTCTTTGACTGGGCCGGCCCTTCCTATTGTCTTGTTTATAGCCCCCCGCCCCCGCCTAGGCTGACGAACCCAACCCGGGCCGAGCACATGTGCGCAGGCAGACGGATGCCAGAAGCCGGGCGGAACTGTTCCATTTGGAAGATTTTGAGCAATTAATTTTAACTATTGAACATTATGAACGCGATTTTTGGAATCCTTGTTTGATGGCGAACAAAATGATACCAAATACTCGGTGACTTCGAGATGACTCGCTGGGTCTAGCGCTTGTATCTCAGCTCCAAATAGGCCTACACATTTGGTACTTATATCACTGTCCTTGAAATTTTACCGCGAAGAAAACAAGCCTGATATAGTTGCTGTTCGACGATTTAAATTTTCACGTTAAAAAGGGAGCCATAAATCAGGGCGACCCCTGTCATTCTCGCGCCGGGATCTCAGGCCGGCAGGGAGGAGACAAAAGGGCCTGAAGCCGGGCGGGGGAGTGAGCCGGTGCGGCCGGCGCGCGCGCAGACCCACCTAACTCACCGGCGGCCTCCCGCCACCGATCAAGGGCTCCACGAACATGGTGTTGTAAAATTGCAAATTGACGCCACATTTTTGCAGATATCGTTCTCGGCCCTTGCAGCCACACACGCACTGAAATTGCACAGGCCGCGGAGATTTCCGATTTTCGATAGGTCACCTGGTTCTCCTTCTATTGGCCTTCAAAGTGCCCCAATTTCTCTACATTTGAGGATTTTCAAAAATCGATAGAAAATATTTAGAGAAGCAAATTTGAAAATCGGAAATCTCCGCGGCCTGTAAACATCTTTAATCTTTCATCGGGTGAAAGAACGATCAAGATATCTGTAAAAATGCGCCGTCAATTTGCAATTTTAGGCACCCCTGAAAACAGGTCGACACCACCCTAAAGCTCAACTGAGGCCCCCTCTTAAAATTACAAGGAATGCCGTTGAATAACCGGAAAATGTTGATTAATTTTTTCATCGTTATTTACAGCAGTTTTTACAGTGAAGCCATCCTGTGCGGTAAGTAGATGAGTTGCTGGAGATGATACGTACGTAACACTCCTGGCTGCTCAGATTTCAGATTCTACGTGGGGGCCACATTTAGGCTTTGACAGACTACCCCCCCCCCCCCCCCCTTCCTCTCGCCGTCGACGTGGAGCCCTTCAGGCTCTCTGCACTAAAATGTATAATTTGCACTATCCTTACGTGGCGAAAAACCGTTTACAAGAAATTTCATTGGCTGAGCGATAGCGAAGCCCTGGACCGACTAGCTCAAAAATATTTTGTCTGTCTGTCGGTGTGTCTGTCCGTCTGTCTGTCCGCGCGATTTCTCGAGAACGGTTAGTCGTAGAAGGCTGAAATTTGGACCACATCTTCCGACCAGCATATCATAGTCAACCTCACATTTAGGGCACCGTATCTTAAGTAGTTTCTTAGAAAATTTTCACAATTGTAATAAAATAAAAAAAAAATGATTAGGACTGCGGGGGCCCTCTACTATCCCCTCTCACGGCCTGACGGTGGCCCCTATCTAAATTTGGTATAGAACCGACCCTCCATGGAATGCGACAAGGACAGACACGTGCATTGTAACCCCCTCACCCCCCCCTCTCCGCGCTCGCCCGTGCTCGAGATCCAAGATGGCGTCCATTTCAAGCAATCTTTTGGAAATATCTGGAGAACCGAGCCTCCTAGAGAGGTGCGGTTTGCAGCGCTGGCCATCGTAGCGGTTCGGCCATCATTGCGATCGTTTGGCAATGACACTGGGCTCGAGACCACGCACCCCGTCATACAGAGCCACTTTCCATCTTTTAAACGGTACGGCCTAGCGACCTGCGGTTTTCGACGTTGGGATTTTGCGGGGGTTCGGTCTGGGGTGTGGAGGAGAGCAGACGTGTTCTGAGTCGCTCCAGGATACGGCCTAGGGCACTTGAGCCGGCGGGCGGCGCCCGCCGGGGCCCAGACCTCCCCCACGGTCTCGTCCGTACCCCTCAGGCTGGGAGCAGAGGCACCGCCCAGCGCAGCCCCCACCAGCGCAGTGTCACGCAGCCGTGCAGCCTGTAGCAGTGTTGCCAGTGTAGTGCAGTGTAGTGTAGTGTAGTGCAGTGTAGTGTAGTGTAGTGCAAACCGGTATAGTGCAAAATAGTGCAGCGACCCGGAGAGGCCCGCGGAGCGACCTGCGGCCAGGCCGTCGCGGTCCAGCCAGTCCGCCGCCCCCAGGATAGGCTCCCACGCACCGCAGCGCACCCGGACACGGCGTGATAAGTATAACACCTGCCATGCCGGTAAGGTAACCGCAAGCCTGGGTGAGTCCTCAAGTCGCCGCTGCCCAACTGCCGCAGTGCCCAGTGCAGTTCGCAGAGCAGCAGTCGCCGGGCCCGAGGGAAGGCCCATTCCAAGGCTCACTCCGACTGCATGCCGCCCCCCCCCCCCCCCCCCTCCCCGCAGCAGCCTGCCGCAGCATAGGCACCTAAACACAGCAGCTATTATTTGCCGCCTCTCGCTCAGCGTCACGCTTGCTTAGATCGACGGCCTCTTCGGGCCGCCCCCTCCCCCTTCCCCTACGCATGCCGCATGATGCTCGCCCAAACCCCGCTCAATTCCGCTCAAATCTCCGCCCGATGCCGTCCAAACTGGAGTGCAGCTATGGACCACCCGCCGGCCGTGCGACGCTGCGCCCGCCCCGCCTCCCCCGAGAAGATCTCCAGACATCAGCCTGACAGCGCCAAAACATCGCACCTCCCCAGCTCTGTCCCCCCCCCCCCTCCCCGCCCCCTCCTCCAGCCCAGGCGGAAGGAGGCGGAGTGGAGCTTGTGCGTGAAAGTGACGCCCGGCCCAGCCAACACATGGCCCAGGGCACGCACGTGGCCCGCCTGGGCCGATCGGCCTGACAGCCACGCTCATAAAATCCACTGACCTACGACAAGTGTTTCCAAGAACACTAGGAAACGGCGATGTGGGCGGCCATGAAAAGCCCCGGGCGACTGCATTTACATTTTTACGCACAGGAACTTTAATTCCAGGCAAGGACCGGAAAGGCGTTAGTATCGACGCGTCGATGTACGTGAGCCCGGCCCTAGTCTCTACGTTACAGATAAACGTCTAAGTGCGCTTAGTCAGATTTGTTCTGTCGATTTCTGGACCTCCATGCCCGAAAGACCTTTTCAAACAATATTTCGAACACCCTAAAGGAGGGTGTAGTTTCTGCCACCTAAATTAAAGAGCTCACCAACACACTGACACCACTGGCACTCCGCACTGCGCCCCGAGGGGCCTCGGTCACAGCCGTGTCATCAACAAACACCGTCGCACAATCACTCGCGGCGCACACGTGTCACACACACACACACACACTTGTGGGTCGATTGGGGGGAGGGGTGCAGGTGCATGACGGTTTGAAAGAGAGGGAGGGAAGGGAGAGAGAGCGCAGGCACGGACTGGCCACCCCACCGCCCCGCAAACATAGTGCCTGAACAGAGGGCCGGCAAGAGCCTCACGCGAGGGGCCCTCCATGTTGGGCCCCGCGGATACGCGCTGCAAGCTGCAGGCCCCGATATTAAGGTAAATTTCATTCAAACTCAAGCCCAGCAGGAGGGAACAGGGCCTCTTGCCAAATT
The DNA here is from genome assembly GCA_026979955.1 of Megalurothrips usitatus. Classification (NCBI taxonomy): domain Eukaryota; kingdom Metazoa; phylum Arthropoda; class Insecta; order Thysanoptera; family Thripidae; genus Megalurothrips; species Megalurothrips usitatus. The sequence continues at coordinate 63,604 of JAPTSV010000837.1, read as the reverse complement.
CACTTGCCTGTCCGGTCCAACTTTACTGTTCGGCCATAGCTACGAAAGAATTGTTTTTAGCCCGTCCCGACGCGTTTCGGTAGAAACGGCGAGGAGCCGATCTCATTGTCTTATGCTGGTTGTTTGTTCGGGAGGACGTGTGTTCCCTGACTTATCGTTGACAGAGAAACTTCAAATTCGGAGGATAGACTTCTTTTATGACGTAGATAAACGTACGGTAGCATCAGTTTTCAGATTTTGTCGCGTTTCTGTTTTATGAGAATTGTTCGATTTGTTAGGCTAGGGTTGACCGCTGCGTGTGGTGCGCCTGCAAGGCGCACTCCGTCGCGTGTCGGGACGGGCTGAGGTTAGCGATTTTAGTCGTTACGAAAATATGTACCACCGGACACATCCCGAATGACTCGAGGCGGGTGCCAGAGGCCTCCGCAAACGCCGCCGGCAGGCCAAGCTGGCGAAGTACCCCCATCGAACCGAGGTGCCGGTGGAGCGGAGCGGACGGCGGGACGTGCCAGCTTGTTTTTTTCTACTAGAAAAACTTTTATTGGCATGTTATTCTGAGGGCAACGTAGTGTTTACAAGGAGGTGGCGACCGCGTTCCAGAAACCGTTTCTCACAATGAAAGCACAGCATAGTTATCAAATGCTAAGGAAAAATTGCAACCGAAGCAGACAGGGCCGATGTTTAGGTCAGGCCTGGCGAGCAGGCGTTTCCCGGGTGCGTTCGAAGGTTTTGACCGGAACGTATCCAACCGTACGGTTGGAAATTTTTACGATCATGCACCGCCGAACATACGTCTGACTACGTAGTCAGACATGTGTTCGGCGGTGCATGATAGTAAAAATTTCGAACGTCACTCGAAATGTCATAGGGCAATTTTGTCCCTCAATATGCTGCGTTTTTTTACGAAGAGAAATTTTAGTAGATCCAATTGATCTTTCGTTGGATCGACCGAAAATTAGTTACATCAACTAGGTTTAGTAGGTATTTGGACAAGCAAAAAAAAAATTAGTTCGTTCAACTTATTTTAGTTATTTGTGTAACATGGGGTTTCCTACAGTGTGCGCGGCCCGTGTGCTTTGACCCGTGTAGGACGACTCAGCGCCCGTGGGCTGCTTATTAGGGGAACCACATCTGTTCCGACCACTAAATCGATTCTGTTGTTCAGGTCGTAGGGATTGGCATAGCCGCTCCCCACCCCTTCCTTTCCTCCTCTTTCTCCAACACAATAACCCAGGCCTAGGTGACTGGGTGTGTTGAAACGCCTATCACAGGGCAGCGTATTGCCAGACGGGCTCAGGCCTAGGCGAGTGTGCCCCAAGTAAAACGGATCTTGAATAAGTCAGAAATATTTGTTTACGATTATTCACGAAACCCGTCATTTCTCTATATAAGAAAAAAGTAGTATTGTTTTCGTTTATAAAACCGTATGTGCTTGTATAATCACTCTTGTACACGGTTTCATACTAAAGAACTGTATGTGTGTCGTTCAATGTAGACATGTGTACAATGGTATCTTTTTAACATTGTGTTAATCCAACAACATAAATGCTCATAAGCTTTTCCTAATCAACATGTATAAATATTCTGTATAATTTCTTCTAGAGGTTTATAAAAATATTGTATGGGACTTTCAGAAGTTCCGTTTTTCCTGGGGCAATTTAGTAGCTTACCATGAAGCACTCTTACGAGTTTTAGATAAAGTTCCGACGAAAGTACTTCAACAAGCGGCGTTAGTGTTTTGTAAGATTCTTTATAACCGTAATGAACATACAGAATTTGTAAAAAAAATGTGTTACGAAATAAAAGCGTGTGGTATGGCGGCCTAGAAAGTTTCCTTTGAATGTATGTTTCAAGAAAGCGTGCCGGACTGTGTTGGTGCTGTAGGCTTCCGAATGATATCATTGCTATGCCAATCCATTCCTTTGCAACACAAAGCGAGCTCCGTTAATTTTCACTCTGTTGAAAATCAGGAGGAAAACGAAATTCACTACACCACGATGTGGACATCGAAGAGGTTAACACTTCTCCTCTGGCGTCCCCTCTTCTTTATTGCCAATTCGCTGGGTGTTGTCCCTTTCTGCTGGAAAACATCATCTGTTTGGCCTGACAGGTAAGGTTAGACATTGCCTCAAGCCTAACACTGTCCCGCCTGCGAATCCCATTCGAGGAGCCACAGATTTGGGGCGATGCCGTGAAATATAAAACAGTTTTTGCGCTTCGCTCTAAGAAACTTTTTTGGAAAATTCCAAACAATTGCTAAGAAATTCTGTATCCCTAATTTTTTGGCAATTACGTTTTATTTGATTACCATACTAACTAAAACTGACTGTTCTATGCATAAATTTTGATTTCCAATTTTTGGAAAAAATCCAAACTCTTTTGGGGAAAATTCCAAACTGATTACAAAAAATTGTATCCCCAATTGTTAAGAAATTTCCAATAAAGTTTCTTACAGTGTTTTCAGTTTTTCGGAGAGGCTATGAAAAATGCCGAAAAATTGACGCGGTGTGGTAAATGGCCCTGCATTGTCCCAAACCACCCTTGGTTGGTCAGAAACTTCCGTGGTTTCGTCACGGCAGCTTATAATTTTCAACTAAAGTCCTAAGTGCCTGGGGCGGTGAGAGTGGCAAGGATCGAACACTAGCGTTTCCGGCCCGTGGCTTATTGACTGACATGACAATTACAGCTGCCTGGCGACTAGCGACCGTCGTCTGCCCGGCGACAGACCGTTGTTGTCGGGCGTTCTGGTTGACATGCTTGGGGTACGGCCGTGACGTGCGCAGTCTTCCTCCTCCTGAGCGGTTTCTGATGGTTATTGATGGCAGGAAGGTGAAAAGAGTGGTGATTAGCTGGGGTGCGCGCTTATCCTCGCGCCTGTCCGGTTAGGACGCCCAGCCAGGTCCAGTGCTGCAAAAAATACACCCCTCAACAGTTTTAATTTGATATTTTATTTCTTTCTTTTAGTTTTATACACTGCAAATCCAAACGCATGATTTCACGCATTACTTACTGTATGGTCTCAGACCATGCATTTCCTAGTGCATGGTTTCCCACCACGCTTTAGGAAATGTGTGGTAGAAGGACCATGCTTTAGGAAATGTGTGGTAGCAGCACCACGCATAACCTAATGTGTGGTGTCAGACCATGCATTAGGAAATGTTAGGTGTTTACCACCCCCCCCCCCCCCCAACACCACACAATAGCTACAGCCAGGTAGGGACCACACATTAGCTAATGCATGGTATGCGACCACACATTAGCTACAGCGTGGTCTGGATTGGTAGTGTATGGGACTTTTAGTTTGTTTGAATTCTGATTTGACTTTGGCTGCCCCATAGCCATTAAAGTCTAGGATCGAGTCTAGTTTCCCCTTGACATTAAGCATCGGATCTCAAGGATGATTTACACTTATCTCGAAACTCGGCGTGCATCAAGCCCACCTGCACCTGGTAAGCACCTCTAGCGAGGCGATTATTCGGAGGCCTTAATCGTAGTCAAATTTAATTTCACAATTTACGAGTTTGATTCAAGATCATAGACGTGAAGCAGATAAGGCAAGGATAGTTTCCATTTTATAGGGCTTCTGATTATACGCACTGATCACGTGACCAGATATTTCGTAGCGATGGCTGCTCGGGAGCGGGGTCATTGAGCAACCTCGGCACAGCGCGCAAGCGGCACAAAAGTCGCCGACTCTCGTCGGTGGGGTCCAGTGGCCGGTGCAATTCGGTTTGAGGAAAAGGATGCTACGGATT
>JAPTSV010000837.1:22756-57756 GCA_026979955.1 Megalurothrips usitatus | reverse complement strand
CTGGCGGTGAAGTATAAGCAGCTCGCTACAACGCAATCCATTTTCAAGGCTAGTTGCTTCGGCAGGTGAGTTGTTACACACTCCTTAGCGGATTCCGACTTCCATGGCCACCGTCCTGCTGTCTTCAGCAACCAACGCTCTTTAAATGGTCTTTGATGAGCGGCCTTTGTGCGCTTTAACTTCACGTTTGGTTCATCCCACAGCGCCAGTTCTGCTTACCAAAATTGGCCCACTTGGCACTTTGATCCTCTCTCACGGCTTCTGTATGACAACGTAAGCCAGAGTTCTCGCCCATTTAAAGTTTGAGAATAGGTTGAGGGCGTTTCGCCCCCAAGGCCTCTAATCATTCGCTTTACCAGATGAGACTCCTGAGAGTTCTCTATAAGTGCCAGCTATCCTGAGGGAAACTTCGGAGGGAACCAGCTACTAGATAGTTCGATTGGTCTTTCGCCCCTATACGCAGCTCTGACGATCGATTTGCACGTCAGAATCATTGCGGACCTCCACCAGGGTTTCCCCTGGCTTCACCCGCGCCACGCATAGTTCACCATCTTTCGGGTCCCATCATGTGCGCTACAGGTGCACCTCATCTCAGAGAGAACGAGGCGCCCCGGGGTTGCGGGTGAGTATTCAAAAACTCACCATCACCCCTTAGGCGGCCCCTCGACCGCCTTTAGGTTTGGAAGCCCAATGACTTGCGCACATGTTAGACTCCTTGGTCCGTGTTTCAAGACGGGTCGGTCGAGTGACAGAAGCAAGAGCGCCGCTGACCAGGACTGAGGCCGACCATACTCTCATTACGAGAGGCTGGATCCCATGCAGGGAGGCCCCGCCCAGTATTGCTACCGTCGGGTCACGACCGAAAGACACCGCATAGACTTTGGCTCAGGGCAACACCACAGAGTTACTCGCCGACGGGCTCTGGCGCATCCCAACGAGTCGCGACGTCCTACTAAGGGAGAAGAGCAGTCCCAGTACACGGCGTCGTTTCGTCGCCTGCAGTGACAAGTGTTTGACGACTCGCCACCCGGAACTCCACTACCAGTACTGGTACCTGAATCTCCCTATTCGGATATCCTGTTCTCGTCCGTTTCCACCAGTTAGGTTTCACGTACTCTTGAACTCTCTCTTCAAAGTTCTTTTCACCTTTCCCTTACGGTACTTGTGTGCTATCGGTCTCGTGGTCATATTTAGCCTTAGATGGAGTTTACCACCCACTTAGGTCTGCATTTTCAAGCAAACCGACTCTGAGGAGAGGCCCACGTGACAAGGCCTAGATGCTCTACGGGCATGTCACCCTCTGTGTGACCCCGTTCAAGGTAGACTTGAGCGAGCAGGCGCAAGATTCACGTAATGGGCCCTCCTTAACGCTACATTTCCGCACACCGACAGGACTCGCCTGCCGGGGGGATTCAGCGCTGGGCTCCTCCCTGTTCACTCGCCGTTACTAAGGGAATCCTTGTTAGTTTCTTTTCCTCCCCATATTGATATGCTTAAATCATGGGGGTAATCTCACCCGAACTGAGGCTGTGAACATAAGACAACAGTGTGTATCGGGCCTCGCCGTACTCACTCCGCTAGGTGTGCCGGGCGAGATCGAGAAGCGGTGGTTTTTCTGGAGGCGGTCCTGGACACCGAGCAATCGGTCGTCCGGCGACATATACTCCAGACGTCCCCGTGGATCTTTCGAGCTTAAACCTCGTGCGGGAAAGCCTTCACGGGCGAGTACTGTTTGAAGGGACGGCCACCACGAAAAGAGCAGCTTTGAACTGGCACCGACCAGGGGAATCCGACTGTCTAATTAAAACAAAGCATTGCGATGGCCCTAGCGGGTGTTGACGCAATGTGATTTCTGCCCAGTGCTCTGAATGTCAACGTGAAGAAATTCAAGCAAGCGCGGGTAAACGGCGGGAGTAACTATGACTCTCTTAAGGGGGTCACCACGTCAGGTTGGTCTTCCACGTTCGCGTGGAAGCCTGTCGCTGGTACTGGTGACTCAAGTCGTACTGCAACGTCCGTAGTGATGGCAAGCTACACGTGAGAGTCGGTAACTGGGCGAACATCTATGCCACGCCCAGGCCAACTGCAGGCGTCGACCCGCCGAAAGGCGAATGGGCCCGACAGGTTAGCACCCTGTCGTGGTTCCATGCTCGTCAGAGCAACTGTAAAAAGCTACCTCCACTAAAACTACAGCCTCGGATGGTCGCGATCCCAAGCAGCGGCGCAACCGAAAATGTTATGAACCACATCCTAGCGATGGATCCAATCCCGCTGGAGAACAACCATCAGGTTCACGAAGTGGAACGGTATGCCCAAAGTGCTGGCAAGACCTAGCGTCAAGAACGCTGGCAAGCCAAAAACAGCACATCCGAAGATGCAATCAGACGGATGAGCCGAACACCTCAAAGAATGTATGCTCATTTTGCCCAAGGGAATTTAAGAGCTATCAGGGAAAGAGATTGCACGAAAAGAAGGCACACCCTGAGGAGTATAATGCACAAGACCTAGCCTTAAATAACCAAAGGCAACCGGTGAAACGAGGCGTGTATACAAATGAGGAGATTGACGAAATAGCTGAGAGAGAGGCGCAGATGCCACCCGATCTACTCGGGGTCGAGATTTGCCGAAGACTAGCTCCGATCGTTAACCGATCAGAGGATGGACTGAAGCGATTGAGACAACGACCAGCGTACAAGGAAGCGGTAGAACGGGCTCGAAGCAGGATCCAAGTACGCATGGAATCCGAGCCAGAAAAAGACGAGACAGAGGAGGAAGAGAGCTCAGAGGAGGATAACTCCGTTATCACCCGCAACAGCTCAGCTAGCGGTACTGCGCATGTAATCAGGCACCCGCCCCTTGAGCCCCCCTTTCTAAATTTGGAAAAAGTGGACACACCCACCAAGCTAATACCATCCAGCAGCATCTGCACGATGCTTAGAGGTCTCAAAATCGAAGTTTCACCTCAGATGGCAGAGATAATCGACATAGTCCTCACGGACGTGTCGGTTGGAAGAGTAGACGAAGCAATAGAAGCCTTCGTACTGGACATAGCCAAAACGAAACCAAAGAGGAAAGCAAGAGGAAGTAAGAAGACGCAAAATTCCAAAAGAAAGAAAAGGGCAAAGAGGAGTGCGAAAAGGGCCGAAAAATACAAGCGCTACCAACAGCTGTACGAGAAGAAGGTGGCACAGTTGGCAGAAGAGATACTAGATGGCAAGACCGATGAAGTCCTGGAAAGACCAGACATGGCTACCCTAGGAGAGTTCTTTGAACAAACCTATGCGGACAAGCAACTGAAATGGCCGAAAGCGAAAACAAATGGGCAAAAACATCTCTACTACCCCATAACATGGATGGAAGTAAGAACCCAAATTAGCAAGCTGAAGCAGACAGCAGCGGGGAGCGATGGCGTGGAAAGAGAACACCTAAGGAACGCTAGACTAGCGGACCTTATGGCACTCTTTAACATCATATGGGGAATGAGGTACATACCGGCAATCCTCAGAGTAAACAGAACAGTCCTGCTACCCAAAAAAGGAGACTTGAGGGATCCTAAGAACTGGCGACCAATCACCATCTCGTCCCTAATTCTTAGGACGCTGAATAAAATTGTCAGCAAGCGAATCGAGGCGACCATCACCCTCCACCACTCGCAGCGTGGCTTCACGCAGACAGATGGGATCGTAGCGAACACGGCGATACTCCAGGCAGTAATAAGAGAGTGCAAATCCAAGGCCAGGCAGATGATGCTGTTAAGCATCGACCTTGCCAAGGCCTTCGATAGAGTAACACCGCACTCTATTGAGGATGCACTAAACAGGCAGAACATCGATAGTTGTACCATTCAATATATAATGGCCAACTACAAAAACCTGTTCACTGTCTTGGAGTGTTGCGGAGACCGTTCGGATCCCATCCAGATCAGAAGAGGAGTCAAGCAAGGGGACCCCCTGAGTGGAATCCTATTCAACCTAATCCTCGACGAGCTAATGAGAATATTGGCCAAACATGCAGGAATAGAGATGAATGGAGAAAACATCAGTGCATTGGGTTTTGCGGACGATACTGTTTTACTAGCCAAAGACGCCCCAGGTATGAGGAAGCACCTAAGAGAATTGGATGCATGGCTTAACAAGCACGCCATGGAAGTCAATGCCAAGAAGTGCTCGGCGTACCAGTCAATCAAGATAGCAGGCACAAAGAGAACAGCGCTGGAAACGAGCAGCCTATTCCAAATTGGAGAGGAAAAGATACCAGCACTGAACACCTCAAGCCAACTAAGCTACCTAGGCCACGCGTTCAAGAGCACCGGCCAGACTGCGCCAACCCCAGCAAGACTTGAACAAATGCTGGCGAGACTGCAAGAAGCACCCTTAAAACCATGGCAGAAACTTCACATCCTCTCTAGATTCCTAATACCGAGAATCTTTCACGCCTACCAAACCCCCGCTGTCACAGCTCAGAAGCTAAAATATGTGGACGGCAAGATCAGGAGCTTTGTGAAAGCCACCCTTCACCTGCCCAAAACAACGCCTACGGCATTCATCCACGCCCCCATAAGAGCAGGAGGGCTTTCTGTACCATGCCTAAGACAACAAGTCTGCATTGTGTACAAAAGACGGCTGGAAAAGCTCAGCCTACAAGGAGATGCCCAGGTAAAAGCGGCGCTGTCCACAGAGACATTCAGAGGACTAATGGAAAAACTGGAAAGAATATCAGGAGGACTAGGAAGCAGAAGGCATATGTCTCAACGATACTGGCAGAACGAGCTGCATCAATCGGCACTCGGAGAAGGATTAAAGGACGCCACAAGCAAGTGCGGCGCCTGGGTCCTTAACCCCCCCACCTTCTGGAAAGGGAGGGACTATATCGCGGCAGTTCATCTTCGGATAGGACTACTGCCCACCCGAGGTGCACCGTATGTCCCGACCCAAGCAGCTATATGTCGGAACCCGAGTTGTAGAGTCCGGGAGAGTTTATATCATGTTCTGCAGAGGTGCCCTGTTACTCACTGGCCAAGAGTCCAAAGACACGATGCGATTAATAAAACACTGAAGGACTCGCTAAAGAGAGCAGGGCACAGCGTGCAGGACGCTCCCCGTTTTACCACCCAGTCAGACCGCTATGTTCCAGACCTGTTAGTTGTAAGTGAAGACAAAGAACAGGCCTGGATCATAGAGACAACAGTGGTCTGGGAGCATAAAGATGCCCTGAGCAAAGCTTACGACCTAAAGTACAACAAGTACAACAAACCTGACCTCCTCGAGAGGATCAGAGAGGATTATAGGGTGACTAATGTTATCGTGTTACCATATGTCGTAGGTGCGCGAGGGTGTTGGACATCGACGAACCAGGAGATATGGACCACCTTCAATCTCCCAGAGGCGGCGAAGCAGATAGCATCAACGGCGGCACTCCAATGGGGGGCCACGATCCACCGCCACTTCATGAGGAGCGTGTGGAGACGGCCAACCTGAGGAGGGACGACGCTGGACGGCGAACCCGGCGGCCTAGCAGAAAGGCCCAACTTCAACATCTGACGCAGCAGATGAGAGTGCGAGAGAGTCATGAAGAAGCTCAGACTGAGCATAAAATGGAATATAAGAAATGGATAAGTGGTGGCAAGCTTCATCCAAACAGACAGACAGAAATCAGTTCTGAGCCTATGAGAGGGCCAGAAGACACTACAGATAACCAATTGCCAAGTGGGAATCTCGTTAATATGGTTCAAGGCGCAAGTGGGGGCGACAACCCTACAAATAACCCTAAAAATCCCTCTCATATATATAATAATTTTAAAGAAGCGCTAATTTACTCAAGACTTGAGGATACTAAAAACATGACTCTTGCACTGGAACTAGTGGTGAGGAAGCGGCATCCTCGTGGCAAAACCATCCGCTACAGGACCCTGGAAGCAGTAACCACCATCCATCTAGCAGCTCAAGGCATCCCGACAGACCCGGAAGAGCTCGAGCGAAAAATCCGAGGCGCGTACGCGCGCCGAGGGTTAACGCTGGACCTGGACCAGGTGTGCGAGGAGATGCGGAGATCTAATGGATTTGTTGCATTTGATTCCAGAAAGCCGTACCCCAACTGCTACTCGCTGCGCCACTACTGAAGCCGCCGTCACCAAAGTCCCGCGAGCGCTACTACCAAGAGGCGTGAGCGGGCGAAGAGACGGCAAACTACCACCTGCTGGCACCACGAGCTGCTCCATTCCACAACCACCCAGTGGCAAGCAAGAAAACATCAAACCTGTTTAATACTCATTGCGAGTGGCAAGGGCCTCGGCCTGAACCAAAGCAAAAAAGCATTGTTCTGTCTATCGACTAAATAAATGTGTATCATAGCCAAATGCCTCGTCATCTAATTAGTGACGCGCATGAATGGATTAACGAGATTCCCACTGTCCCTATCTACTATCTAGCGAAACCGCAGGAAGGGGAACGGACCTTCCGATATCAGTGGGGAAAGAAGACCCTGTTGAGTATGACCTTGGTATGTCAAACCCTGCCGAAATCGCCGACTTTCGGCATCCGTGTCAAACCAAGGCCTTTAGTTCGACGTTTTCGATTTTGCCAAAATCCGGTGTGCGTTTAAACTTGAGATTCAGCGGCTGTTTTTGGTGGTGTAAGGTCTCATGGCCTTGAGAAACGCCCAAATCCGGGTAGTTTTTTGAAAATTCAAATGAAAGGGGGGTCCTTTTTTGTGCAAATGCAGGTCTGACGACGGGGCCGTTTGATGGGTCGTGAGTGTGACATCCGGTTTGGTATGGTATTGGTACTTTAACTTTGGAAAAATTGTAAAGAGTTGCGTTGTTACGTGCCATACCTTTCGGAAAAATGTGATCATATTTTGGACGTTTATATTATAATGCCAGTCGTGAGGTACGGCGCTATTTACTCTGATTGTATTCTGCATGTTACAGGTTAGTTTGGCGTTCTAAGGGTTAGGCCAAACTCTGTGACAGGGTTTCGAACATTCAGATCATGCCCGTTAAACAGGCTCATGGTTTTGCATTCTCGCGGGACCGTACTTAGTGTGTGACATCAAGTACTGGAGTCGAGTTTGGCACATTCAGATTATGCCCGTGGAATGACTCCATATTCTGCCATACTTGCGGGCCATACTCATTGTAGGACATCAACTGGCGCCAAACTCAAATTTCGCATTGTTTTGTCGATCTTGACATTGTCGCGGGACCGCACCTATTGTTTGACATTAACTGTCGTCAAACTTAAATATTCACTGACAGGCACGCGATGGCGTATTGGATTCATACTAGTGGGACCATACCTTTGGTGTGACATTAATTGGCGTCAAACTAACATGTTTAGTGTTATGGTCGAGTTTGACACACCTGGATCATTGCCGAAGAGTGACATCATGGTCTGGCATGATCACTGGACCAAACCTATTGTTAGACAGTTTGACATTACGTACAAGGATGAACCAACAATCGGTACAACATTGACATTTATAAATCGTTCCATGGTGTGGCGTTCATAGCATCGATATTCTCATTTTCTTTTTTTTAAATTAGCAGCAGCTAATAAGTCAGACTGACATATCTGATAGGGTTTGGCGTATGATGCTAGTCTGGCATAGAAAGTAAATTGTATGGTACCGTTATATTAAATGTAACAGCTCCTTGGGTAAAGCATATATTGGTGTGCCGAAATCGCATTTAGAAGGCGTATGACACCTGAAGCAGATGTGCAACATAAGTCGAGTCTGACTATGAATGTAAGTGTGACGTCTCACGTGCGTCATTTCATGATAAGGAGGCCATACCAAAGTATGTCACCAAACTGGTTTGCTAATGTGACATGCCCACAAAGTGAAACTGCCAGAGAGCAAACCTAAGGTTTGGCACCACTGTCAACGTTATTTCGGCATTTGTGAAGCAGTCTTCGTGGCAGGCGGACTTCTTGGTCTGCCTCTAAATAAGAATGTCAGTCTGACGTTTGTAGTTGAGTGCATACTGTGGTTACACTTCCAGAGAACGTCCGAACCTAACAGTTCAGTCACGTCCTGGTTTTACTTTGCATTTTCCTGGTTGAAATCATTCAATATGCTTGCCTGATGCAGGCTATGGCACCCAAGGGGGTCGCATATGACACACGGGTATGATGTTATAGTTTGGCATCATTACGATACCATGTAGGTGGTTTGGCTTCAACTGGCGTTAAACTAACATATTCACCGGGAAGGTCAGGTTGGCAGACTGCAAGTGTCACGATTGTAGGGTTGGCATCAATGTCTTGGTTTGAGCCCCAAGCTCAATTGTAAGAGAGGATTGGCTGCAAGTAGGTGTGTGACAGCCCGTGTTTGTGGATGTTAGTCTCGCGTCTTGTTTTGGTGCCATACCAGGGTATGACGCCATCCTCTGTGGTATATCTTTACCTAGACGTCATATATCCGAGTTTCGCGTCAACATTCGTTGGTTTGACTTCGCTTGGACGTCACACCTTCGATTTTAACACCGAGTTTCTCACCAACAGCTCCGGAGGTCTACTTAGAGAGAACATTCGCCGTTGCAGTGACAGCAGTTTCAGCAGGCAGTCATTTCGTCGTCTACTGGGCACTGGCTGCTTGCCCAGTGTTCATTGGTGAGTGTGTTTTGTTTTCCTTTTTCGTTTGAAGCATTCGGAAATGTCGCGTTTGAAAATGTAGGTGCCATCAGCTGCCCGATCAGCTGCGCGACAGTTCAGTCACGTCCTGGTTATGCTTTGCATTTTTCCGGCAGAAATCATTCAACATGCTTCACTGGTGGAAGTCATGGGTGCGAAAGCGGAAGATCCGTTTAGCCATAGTAAGTGTTGAAAACCACATTTTATGATTTATGTCGTATCCTTTACTCTCTATTGCTTTTGCATTTTAGTCGCTGACCAAACCCCGTAACTGTCTTGGCTGCAATAGACCACCACGCAGAGTGCGAGTGTTGGTCAAGGGCATGAAGCCTTTTCTTGGCTTTCGTCAAGTTTGTAGAAGACCGAGGTGTGCTATTAAGATAATAGAAAAATTGAAAATATAAGCTTTTTATATTCTTGATTGTACTGGATTTTGTTTTGCTTTTTCTTTACATGTTTCTTTTCTGTCTGTAAACTAATAAACAGTTTGGCCACCCAAAAGTCCTATCTCCACCTCCACGCGGTGGGTGGCGGGCAACGATTTTCTATTCATGACAAAAAAAAATATATGCTTGAAACAGTAGTTTCTGTCATCGCACTCGATTTATGTTAGCGAGGCTTATTTTTGCGTCATGAGTGGAATTTCGGCTGACGGAGAAGGCATCCTTCAACCAATAACATTAGTTACGACAAAACGAGCTAAATACATATCATTATCCATCGGTATTCATACGTGTAAAAATCCATGGGTTCAACCTGAGGCCGTACCTATCTGTTGGCCTTAATCTTTAATCAGGATATAAAACATCTACATTGACAGAGCTCATATATGTTAATAATGCTAGGTTAGGGTAAATAGTTAGAAAATTCACGCAGCGCCATGCCTTCAGTATGGCACCAACTTGCGTGATACTAACATTTTTAAAGCTGGGGTTAAGTTTTGCATATCTAGTTCATACCCGTGGTATGGCCCCACAATCAGGCATCTTCGCCGGAACATACCTTTAGTATGACATCAACCGAAGTCAACCCAACAATCCCTGGTTGGGTCGCGTATGACACACGGGTGTGACGTTACAGTTTGGCATCGTTACGATACCATGTAGGTGGTATGGCTTCAACTGGCGTTAAACTAACATATTCACCGGGAAGGTCAGGTTGGCAGACTGCAGGTGTCACGATTTTAGGGTTGGCATCAATGTCTTGGTTTGAGCCCCAAGCTCAGTTGTAAGAAAGGATTGGCTGCAAGTAGGTGTGTGACAGCCCGTGTTTGTGGATGTTAGTCTCGCGTCTTGATTTGGTGCCATACCAGGGTATGACGCCATCCTCTGTGGTATATCTTTACCTAGACGTCATATATCCGAGTTTCGCGTCAACATTCGTTGGTTTGACTTCGCTTGGACGTCACACCTTCGATTTTAACACCGAGTTTCTCACCAACAGCTCCGGAGGTCTACTTAGAGGGAACTTTCGCCGTTGCAGTGACAGCAGTTTCAGCAGGCATTCATTTCGTCGCCTACTGGGCACTGGCTGCTTGCCCAGTGTTAATTGGTGAGTGTGTTTTGTTTTCCTTTTTCGTTTGAAGCATTCGGAAATGTCGTGTTTAAAAATGTAGGCGCCATCAGCTGCCCGATTAGCTGCGCGATAGCGAAGCCCATGCCCCAACAGATAGTTAGGGCATCGTTATTAATCGAGAGTGATAAGTGGTAGAAAGTTCGAATTTGGTCAAGATCTCTTATTATTCAGTATGAATTTGCCTCAGGAACACTGAACCTTAGAACTGTAGATAATTTTCGCAAATTGTCCAAAAGTCGACAACGGGCGACAGGCCAAGGTAGGCGTACATTAGGCGTGAAATCGCGGAACAGTGATTAGCGTGTACCCTGAATAACTTTTTGTTTTCGCATTTAAGCCGCAGTGATATGACGTTTTGCATGTTAATGTACTAACAACATAGTGCCGGGCTGCATGTACTGTCTCCTTCATTGTCCTGTTATTAATTCATGTTTTTTTCCCCTTGCCTTTTTTTTTCTTGTTGTGACGTCACTGAGAACCGGCAGTTGGAGGGCCTGGAAACCTCGTAGTTTGCTGTTGCTAAGTTTGCTGGCAGTTTCAAAATATTTCAAGTTGCCTTTTGCATTTGAGCTACGTTATTCTCTTTTGAATGCAGTAACTTGTTACTTTATAAATCAGCTGGCCGCTTGGTAAGCAGTACATTACGTAGAAACCAAAGTCCAATAACGATGTGACCGCTCTCACACTGTCCTTCAAGCATGTGCAGAGGTAGGGACGGTTAGGATGTCTAACATATGTATTTTTCTTTCATTTTTTCCAGCAATTGTTTCTCTGCAGTGATTGTCAAGTTGCCTTGTTTGTTAACTCTTTTCAGTCAATCCTTCCCTTGAATGAAGTATGTTTGCTTAGTTTCATTTACTGCACTTATTGCAGCTTTAAGTTTAAATTAGAAGAACTTTGGTTATTCATTTTGAATAGTCATTTCAATTGCAAAATAATTTTATTTTTGCTGAGCTGAGTTATTAAACAGGCCTTATTTGCATGATGTGCATGGGGTGTATCTAACCTGTTATTAGATAGTAAGTGATATTATGTACGTATTTTTCGAATGCGGCTCATGGTTCCGTTCTCCTCTGCGTGGCCTGGAAGTGGAACGTTTCATGGCCCGCGGAGTAGCTTCGTGCTGTGTGACGGTACGAATTGGTCAGCGCGAGCAAAGCTTTCGGTAATTTTGAGTCGGCTCGTGGCCGACGCCCGCGGCGGAAACACATGCTGCTGTGGAACCCTCATAGATGCGTTCTGTCCAACTTTTCGTACAGTAGGGTTCTGCGTCTGCTTTCGTGATACCTGGCAATTTCAAGTTTCTGGTTAAGCTGTACTCCGCAATATTCAATTCTCAATTAAATTTTTATACAGTTGTATGTTAAGAACATGCGTCAAGCAGGGTTGCAGCATGCGTTACTGTTTATTTTATTTTTCGTATAACTGTTTCACCGTATATTACTTCTTCATACTCCGAAAAACAAGCGACAACACGACTAACAACGAGTAATTTCTCCAGAAAAGACACCATAAGCACAGAAAAACTGCGAGTTAAATTTCTATTTAATTGAAACGCGTTTCATGTTCAACGTGTCCATGTTATATTCATGAAATCGCTCTAACACTCCCATTGCTTACGTTAACTTTTTTTTTCGTCAAATAGGCAGGTAAAATGGCAGGGAGAAGGAGATCCAAAGAACTTGAGGAACTGATGCACAGACAGATGGATATGAAACAGACTGGAATTGCTTCCTTTTTTAAAGCAAAACCTAAAAATTTAGGTGATAATTTTAATTTTTGGAAAATTGTGGAAGCTACCGCCTTACGTATTTGGATAATCACGTCATTCTGTTTGTAGGTTCAAACTCTGAGAGCAATGCTCAGTCCGAGGCGACGGGCAATGTAAGTGTAATTTTATGTGCTGCTTCCAGTAGCGCTAGTCCACTATTTTGTACCTCTTCATGACATTTAAATCTTAGTTTGAAAGTACCATTACAATTAAACGATCACTACTTTTGTTTGGTTAATTTACTAACCCTCAGCTGGTTTGTTTTTAGGACAATTCAATGGAGGTTTCAGGAGTTTCAAAAACTGGTGGGTAAAAAACTTTTGATCTGCAAGTGTTACGAGTGTTTCAGCCACTAAACTGAATTATGTTTTAGGTGAAGATTGTGCGACTCCTTTTGAACCTGAAGCGTCGCCTGTCGTTGTTGTGACCCGAGTAGACGGGTCACCGATGTACAAAGCCGCGGTGAAACGCTTGAAATGTGTCGATGGCACTGTGGTGCGGCGGCTTTTCGGATCAGATGTAGGTATAAGTTTTCAGTTAAGTCAAAAATCATAAGATTATGAACGTCCTTGCTTAACGTTCTATAACGTGTAATTATCAGTTGCAACGATAACATTTATGATTTTTTTCTTGGTTTAAGTACCACATTGTCAATTTTTAACAACTTATGGAATAAAAGGTAAAATTTTTAAAAATACTGTTTTTTTTTTTCAGGAGAATTGTCGATCAGATCAGATCAGATCAGATCAGGGCTCACTAGTAAGTAGATTAATGTGTTTGAACCGTAAAGCAGTGAATCAATGTACCGCAAACTCATGCTATTTTTATTTACAGGTGTCAAAGCCAGATACAGAGAGCATTGATTTAGAAATCCCTTTTTGTAAAGAAGGTAAGACAGTCATTACTATATCGTGTTATATAATTCGTTTACGTTTGCACAAGTATTAAACTCTATAAACATACATTACATTTTTACCTTTGTGCAGCTGAGATAACGATGGTTTATGAGCCTCAGAGTCACGGCACCTATTCCAACAGTTCAGAAGGCACTAAAAATGATTTCCTTCTTTGTCAGAAAGGTGGGGTTGGAAATTGTACTATATTTTTCTGTGTCCAGATTTGTAATAGAAATTGAGTTTGACAATTGTTCTTTTCTAATTTAGGCGAGGCTGTGCCTGTGCAGCCTGACACACCACCTGCTCCGATAAATCACCTTGAGGACTCTCCTGTCTCTCTCAATAACAACAGTACACACAACCATATTGCGACGGCGACAGAGCCTGTCCAGCCTGACACACCATCTTCTCCAATAAATCACCTCCAGGACTCTCTTGTGCCTCCCAATAATAACAGTACAGACGACGTTATTGCAACGGCGACAGAGCCTGTGCAGCCTGACACGGTATCAGGTGAAGAAATCCACTTTCAGGAATCACTGCTCAGTCACGACGACAATTGTAAAGTCGACCATATTTTAGAGGAGGTACATTGACTACGTTTGTGCACGTGCGTAATCGGTATGTGTAGTTGAGCGTCACTTTTCCGATGGTAATTTTTCTGTTTTCACAGTTAAGTTCATCGATCGCCAAAGGCGCGCCGGAGATGAACCTGAGTGAACACCTAGTCATCAGCCCTGTGCGGCAGCCTGTCAGCGGGGATATTTCGGAAGTCTCGGAAGCACCGGAATTCCCGCTGGACAATCGCACAAAGTTTGTGCTGGCTTCCCGGTCAAGAAAAGAAATTGACGGTACGTGTTTATCTGCTTAAGCTTGTGTATTTCAGCGTTCTAATGAATTCTGGTCGTTGCCCGTGTAACATATGTTCTTACAGGCATAAGTAACTTTAAGGACCGTGCCATTTTGTTGTCGGCGTACGACTTGCATCTGGAATGTTGCAAAAAGGGCATTGACCCAACTATTTACAAATACGAAGAAGGCAGCATATACAAAATTTTAAAGAAGCACTTCCCGAAGGAGGTTCAAGGTGTGTTTTTTGCTTGGTTTTGTATTGCTGAAGTGTGTTTTACGCAACTTTTTTTTTACTTTTCGTGTGCAGAAGATTCAGTGATCGAAATCGATCCAGTAGATGAAGAAGTTGCAGATGTTCTGGTTTCTTTGTCCAAAAAAGACATAAACAGTAAGTTAGATCCATAATTTACAACTTTGTCGTCAATGAATATTGAAAAGTTAAGGCATAAGCTTTCTGGTATTTCCATACAAATTGGTAACATCTCTTTGCAGGGATTGATGATACACACAGGAGGAATTTCCTTAAGGATGTAAAAAAGAAAGTGGAGAGACACAGACTTAACAAGGTGTCGACCCTTAACATTCTCCTGCCTGCAAACATCCTAAGGAGATCAATTAATGACCAGTTTCCTGGTCGCCTCGACGGTTTGTTCAGTTCTAATGATATTATTAGCAACAGTTTTTGCTATGTTTAACTTGTCCACTTTTTCTACACATATTAGGGAGGAGCAGGTTTCCGAAAAGAATTAGAAAGCCTGCGCCACGGCCTACCCCGGTACAAGTTCAGCTCTCTGAATCCAGCTCAGAAAGCGACAGTGCTGTTGAGCTAGAGGATAAGCTTAAGGATGCTTTTAGAGAGCCTGAAACTTCGGAATCTTCAGGAGAAGTGAGTCCACTACGCTTGTGATTAACTTATTGCAACAAAGTGTGCCAGATTGTGTTAACATATTCATAATGTCAAATTTCAGTCTGCTTCAGAATACGAAGGAAAAAAGAAGACATCCGTCAAAAATAAAGAAATGAAATCACACGATGCTTCGAAGTCATCCAGTAGCTCTGGCTCCTCGAGCACCTCAAGCTCGGGAAGCAGCTCCTCCACTTCTGAGAGTAGCTCAACCAGCTGCTCTGAATCTGAAACACAGGAAAAAACAATGAAACCACAGCCTAAGGTAAATTACAAGCGTGCATTTAGGCACCGCAATATTCGCGCCTAAAAATATTTTCCCTTCTATCATAGGTTGTAGAGTTAGTCAACAAGCCATCTTTGAGGCAAAAGCCTGTTAAAAAACCTATTGAGGAATCAAATGTTGCGCCCTCTAGAACGCCGAAAGATCTGGCAGAGCCTTCCAAAATCGTAAGTACTTTTTACATACCTATTAATACATATTGTCTTTTTCGCAAGTTTAACAACATGTTTCGTTTTCCAGAATTTTTTCGGAGCTGACAGTGAGACAACAGGCCCAGGAAAGCGGATGTGCACAGTCTGCTGGGAGCCTAAGAGAACGGGGAATTTAAAAAAACACCTCGTCCAGATCCATTTAAAACAAGACAGAAACTTTGATGTGGAGGCGGCGAGCCGCCTTGCCTCAGAAATTGCCGAGGCAGGTGTGCGTTGCCTTCACATTAATACCGTGCTTCAGTTCTTCCCGGAAGCTGATAATGACTTCCTTTCCCGGCTCTCCAATCTCTTAAAGCGTATTTCCACACTCGTCGTCACTCCAGACTGTACAGTAGCCCAGTCCGATCAGGACCAGGAGGAGACAAGAGAAGAGGTGACGGCGCCAACTCCACCAGCTGATACGGTTCGGGACAGCCTGGGAAAGCTGCCAAAAGTAACGGGTTCGGCAGTCGAGCAAATGTTCAGAGAACTGCAGACTGGCACATGTGAAAACGAACGCGCGAAGCAAAAAGAAGAGAGAAAAATATCAGGGTACATGGTTTTTCTGCAGCGTCTTCTTGGCGAGGGCTCCCGGCTAGATGAGGCGGCTGGTAATCACAAGATCCTGGATCCTGAAACAAAAATGGAACGTGACAAAACAATGTGGGATACACTTGTTGATACGTCCGCGTTTGAGAGTCTCCTCAAAAAATTACAAGAAATCCCCAACATCATGCCAGCAACAGTGCTAGCACACATCAAGGGAGTGGAAAGAGTTCTTCGTTTTGCGAAAAATTGGCAGGACCAGCCCAATTTTCCGGTTAATAAAGCTCGTTATGTGGAACAACTTACCACTGCTCACTGCAGAGTGTCACGCACGCAGAAAGAGTGGATTAAGAAGTGCCAGACGAAAAAAGCCGA
The DNA here is from genome assembly GCA_026979955.1 of Megalurothrips usitatus. Lineage (NCBI taxonomy): Eukaryota > Metazoa > Arthropoda > Insecta > Thysanoptera > Thripidae > Megalurothrips > Megalurothrips usitatus. Next base: position 41,730 of record JAPTSV010000837.1, on the reverse strand, counting down.
GTCCAAAGTTAACTTTCGGAAAAAAGGTCCTCTCCCGATGAACGATATCAGGAACTACTTTTCTTGCAATGAAACCATTAATCAGGTCACTGCAAGCTTCGAGTGGCTGGAGAAGTACGTGGCTGGCAATGGCAACGTAATTCTCTTGGGTGATGGCCGCAAGTATGATCACGTTCTGGCCCACCATTGGAACATCGTGCTAAGGCGGCTGACTGCACAGTTATCTGTTTTGACAAAACGGACAAGTGCCATTCAGGGCATTACAATTGCAGAATTTGAAAGTCGTGAGAAAACCGATGAAGGTTTTCACTTAGTAATAGGAGAACACAAAAATGCTGACCTTAACCAGGATAGCATCATGCTGTCCTCATCTGAAGAGCAATTGTGGCGGCGGTTCTATGTGCTCAGGCTGCTTTGCCGAAAAGAAGGTCCGTGGCCAGACAAAAATCAATTATTTGTTAACATTTGTGGAAAAAGTCCACGAAATATCACAGTCAACATAAACAAAACAATTGGCAGCAAAGAGCACACAATAAATGGCCGTACAATGCGCACATACACAGCAACTGTGTCAAAACTATGCTCTCCGTCTAAACGCAACAACATGATTTCCTTTCTTAACCACAGTGAAGGAACAGACAATGCAATGTATAAATGTCCAACAGTTGACGATACGATAAAGGGGCAGAATGCCATAAAGGAAATTCAAACGTGTGACAGCATTTTAACAACAGTAGTGCCAAAGATAACTGAGCTGTGGCCATATGACGATGAAGCAGTTTTTCCTGACAAGGAAGAAATTGAGGATATTCTTGATATGAAATTTGGCATTACCGTCACCAGCCTGGACAGCAATGTATACGCAGAGCTAAGAAGTGCTTGGCGCGAGGCGAACACATCACATATTGTGAGCCACTTTGCGTCAAGCCTTCCCTCATTTGATGAGAAAAAAATTTTGACTACACTCCGCAGCCACGCGGAGTGGAAAGAAAAAAGGTTTCAAATTAGGGACCTTGTCAAGAAAAGGTTTGAAGAAAAGGTAAGAGCATATGTTTGTACGTTAATTAGGTAGCCAATAAGTTAAATTCGCATGCCAACCTTAAATTAGGGTATTTATTGTCATATAAAAATTCGTATACCTTTTTGAGAAGCATTTATTTAAATATATTTATATATGGCATTTATGCGAATTCTACATAAATAATTACAACTTATTTAACTCGGGTACTCATTTTTACGTTTTATTATACATTTATGTAGTACTTTTAACCTTCGGGGCGTTCCATGTACCTGACGCACAATGTTCTTCTTTACAGAGTAAAATCCTGGCATCAGATGATTCAAATTCAGAGCCCTCAATCGCCGAAGCACTGAAAAAACGCCGGCGGCAGTCACCAGCTCCTGAAAATGACAGAAAAAAACAAGCAATGGTTAGTCCATTAGAAAAGGATATTTACAAAAAAATTGGGAAAAATTACCTTTTAAAGATGGGCATAGGCTTTACTGTAACTGCATTACTTACCTTATTTCAGGTCTCCAGTAAAGACGACCAAACACCATCCCTGAGGTGTCTTCTAAAGACCGGTAACACAGATAGACTTGAACAGCTGAAACAAGGAAACAAGGGAGCTTACCTGGTAAGAACATACTGGAGCTCTGTGTGACTAGACTGAGAGTTAGAGTGACTACAGAATTCTGTACACTTTTTGTTTTGCAGACAGTTAGCAGAGGAGCTGGAGCTCGAGGAGGGAGAGGGAGAGGCAGGCGGGGGCGTAGATCTAAATAGCATGATTGCGTTTGCCGCTTCGAAGAAAATCTGTCCAGAGTGCAGCAAAGTGGTGGCGAGATCTTATTACTCACGTCATATGCTGCGGCACCCCGATTACTCGGGATTTGATTTAAAATTGTCCCACATTTCGGATTGTCTTGGACACTACTTTTTTAAGCATGAGATGCAAATTCTAAATTTTTTCAAGCGTTGTGGGATTTTAGTGGCAGCAGAAAAATGTTTGTATGGCTTTTTTGCCCCTGATGTTTCTGTCTCTCTGCCGTCTCTCTGTGACGTTTCAGAGGATATATCAAATAATGTTGGGCATTGCAGTAGTTCAGATGAAGTTTCGTGTGATGAGAGTGGCAAGAAAAGCAGTTACAGTAGCGTCCCTTGTCCTGTAACTTTACTTAACATTCAAGAATTTTTCCACAATTGTTCTTATAATGTAACCCAAGAAATCCGTAGGGTGTGTACGTACATCTGCCAGCAAAAAAATGAGGTTTTTAGTCTTGATATTTTTAGACACATTGATTTGTTTCGTTCATGCTTTAATAGTCCCAGCACTTGCAGGAAATATTGTGAACTTGTAAGGACCGTATTGGAAGACAATAGAATGCTAGAGACAAGTAAATTATACAGTACTATGTTCACTTCACTAAGAAAAAACGTAGACACACACCTGGGAATTGGAATGCGCGCTACCACATGCGATCTCATAGTGAAACTTCGATCACGGGCTCTTTCTGAACTATCAGCTCTTGAAAGTAATTTATCACCTCCACTGTCTATTTATAGAACTAAGAATGGAGAATCTTTTCTTTTTACATCTAGTTGGCTTGCCTGTTCAACTGCAAAATTTTTAGGTCATAAGGTAACTAGCTCTTTAAAGTATTCAAATTTTATTAATAATTGTGATTCAATGTACAAAGGCAGTGTTTCTGCAGAACTGTATTCTTATTTAAAGCGATTCGCTATCATTAGGGAAGCCGTTAATTGTGATAACAACTATCTTTTTATAAATACGAAAGGAAACCCGCAGGACACAAGCGACTGTCCTGCCAATCTTAAGAGATTACAGAAGGATTTTTGATCTCAGTTTTACTTTTTGGTATTTGTTTCCTTTACTTTGTTCATTGTATTGTTAGCAGTCAACTATTATTTTCATGTAGGCTGTGTTTATTGTTCTTAATGCTGTTGCTGAGAATCAGTGAAAATGCTTAGGAAAATATTCTTATTTTATAATATAATATACTTAATTTATGTGCAAGATTTTTCACTGGCCCTTTCCCCATAGCCTAAATGCCATTTCTTACCAAATCGCTAAACACACGCAATATTCTACAAGTACTACAAAAAAGACAATATTAGGGCCTGTGTTTCTGATTTTTACACCATTCGCTTATCAAATTTTAGAAAATATGAAGAAATTAAGGCACGAAAACAAAGAATTCAAAACAAGATTCACACTCAACAGAAAATAAAATTTCATTTGGGCTTTGATTACCAAACAGAAATGTTTTTCTTGCAGTGGATAATGACGCGCCCAGCCTCCAGCGTCACATTTTTAATGCGGCCACTGACATATTTCAATGCCAGAAGTGTCATAGAAATACAAAGTGCTGGTCCCAAGCCCAGAAACAATCATCCTGATTCTACGGACTTAGCCCTGTATTTTTCGTATAACCTGGATGCTTGTAAACGCAGAGGGAAAATGTTGTAGAGTAGATGAATTGTAGCTCCTGGTTAGCATGACAGTGTTATACTCCTGCACTTTTATGTCGGCATTTAATAATGCGTAATAGGTGTCAGATGTGTCATTGATGCGCTCTTGTATTGCAGGCTTTGAATTGCTGAATCCTGCGGCTGACAATGTCAACGGGGCTCAGGAAGAAAAAAAAGAAGACATGGAAGGACACGAACCTCTGATCGATCCGTTAGAAGAAATTGATTCAATGTTCTACGCATTTGATTTTTGATTTTGGCTCTCTAATATAAAAGATTTGCTGTAAGCCCTTCTTGACTCTGTTGCTAAAGTGATTTTTTTTCAGCGCTGTCATATCACAGGGAGTGGTCTCCCTCTCAGAGAGTAATTTTCTGAGTTCTCAGTTCGATTCTGAGGAGATGTGACAGACATTTTCCCACTCCCGTGCGTTGTAATGGTAAACACGGTGCTTTGACTTCCTCGGATAAGTCTCTGTTACTTACTAAAGTTGCAGTTACTTTGAAGAGAAGCCAAGAGCGCGTTGCAAGGCTCAAAACCTTGCCGGGGGTCTTTCAATTTTTTACAGCATACCAGAATTTTCATTCGAAATTATGCGCACAGAAATGACAAATCGTAAAGTTTTGTTTACTTGCGATATTTTAGTTACAATGAAGCATGCGAGTGCGACACGAACGTAAGTCTGCCACTCTTTCTTAACCGATATGAGGGTTTGACATTGAAGACAAACTGAAGGGCATACCAGCTAGCTGTAAATGTAATACTGCAGTGCCAAACCAAAAAGTACGGTTTAGTCAGGGATGTTCAAACTCACAATACGTCAAACAAACATCCCCCAAAAAATGTGAATGGCATTGCAGTGTGACGCCAACTCAACATGCGTTACAGACATCCGAATGCAGGTTTAACATTCAGGTCAGACTGTTGAGTTTGACTTTAGTTTGGCTCTGTATAACGACATGAGAGGTGTAGCATAAGTGGGAGGTGCTTGCACCGACAGTGAAATACCACTACTCGCATCGTTGTTGTACTTACTCAGTGAGGCGGAGCAGGCCCCCGTCGGACTTCGGTCCTTCGGACGGCATTTGTTCTCGCACGAAGCGAGGGTATCGGATGCGTCAAGTTTCGGCTTGCGTTCCGAACTCATACCCGCGTGATCCGATCTGAGGACACAGCCAGGCGGGGAGTTTGACTGGGGCGGTACATCCATCAAAGAATAACGTGGGTGTCCTAAGACCAGCTCAGCGAGGCCAGAAACCTCGCGTAGAGCTCAAGGGCAAAAGCTGGTTTGATCCTGATGTTCAGTACGCACAAGGACGGCGAAAGCCAGGCCTATCGATCCTTTTGGCTTGAAGAGTTTTCAGCAAGAGGTGTCAGAAAAATTACCACAGGGATAACTGGCTTGTGGCGGCCAAGCGTTCATAGCGACGTCGCTTTTTGATCCTTCGATGTCGGCTCTTCCTATCATTGTGTTGCAAACGGCGCCAAGCGTCGGATTGTTCACCCGCAAATAGGGAACGTGAGCTGGGTTTAGACCGTCGTGAGACAGGTTAGTTTTACCCTTCTGATGACTCAAAATGTTGTTGCGATAGTAATCAACCACAGTACGAGAGGAACTGGTTGCTCAGACCGCTGGTACCGGTCTTGCCCGAGAGGGCAGTGGACCGAGGCTACCTCTGAGTGATTAAGCTTGAAGGCCTCTTATAGCTCAATCTCTACTAGAACGTTGCTAGCAATGATACCTCTGGAGGGTCTCCGTCGCCGAGCGGAACGCACAATCTACTGTGCTCCCATGATAGGCTACCGTGTTTTCTGAGCATGGCAAGTCTAGTGGTGCCCCCGCTATTGCCGTGTCGTACCGTGTCGTGGAGTGGCGGAGCTGCACCGCCAGCACGCACATACGACTCGCGGCGGATCAAGGGCTAGGTTCGACGTCGGGACTCGGAATCGTCTGTAGACGACTTGCGTACCTGGCGAGGGGCTGTAAGCTGCAGAGCAGCTCTCATGCTGCGATCGGCTAACGCCCATCCTTGCTGCTTGGGTGATTCGGATGTGTGGACTTCCCATAGTCACCCGTTACAGCAGAATCAAGGATCGTGTACCTCGAGTACACTTGTGTTGTGAGAAGTACTCTCTCTCTCAAAATGAGGGGGGTCTCTCGGAGCGGTCTAGCGGCTGCTGCCTTCGGGCAGTACGCGCGCATGGGCCCTCCGAGAGACCTCCCTTTATGCCATAAGGGGGACTTCGCGAGGCAGACACACACATCAGGCGGTCGGCTCCCCTCGAGCCTCCCCTGATGATTTTTGTCGAAGTCCCGTTCGGCTTGAGAGAGGTGTAAGGGTTAAATCGAGGATCGGTCGGTGTCCACACGCCACATAGAGTGCAAAAACTCCTGAAATCGCGCGCGTCAGCGCGCGGCTCCGGGCATGTTTGTGTTACTGTCGGTGGTCACGCCTGGGGCTTCCCTGTGGGAGGGGAGGTAGGTGGCGGATGGCCGAGCCTGGGGTATCCTAGGGGGGGCCGGCCCGGCGGCGGCGGCGGCGGTCGGCAGGCCTAGGCCGTCTCAGAGATCCGATGCTCGCTCACGTAAAAGTCAAAAAGAAGCAAGAAATGAAAAGTTTTCACTACCCCGAGAAGCACCGCTGAGGCTCGCGCCGATGCAAAGCTAGGGGATTGTGCGTGGCTGCCTCCGGTGGCCGTGCACGCGGTGGGCAAGGTTCCGTCCGTCGTTCTCTGACCTGGTGCTCGCACCAGTACTTTAGAGTAAAGCCTGCGTCTCTGACGTGGTAATTGGCCTGGGAGGGCCAACGCTGGCGCACAGCAAGTAACCCTCCCTCTCATGGCCGGACCAAAAAGTTCTCGTGTGGCCTTACGTTACATTATCTTTTGCGAGGAGACGCTGGTAGAGACAGAACTCCAACAAAAGCAGAGTGACGTGTACGTTCGGAAACACGAGGAAAAAGGTCCTACTCAGTAGGGTGTGTGTCCGCGACGGTTTAGCTATCCGTCCCATGCAGTCTCAGTCGCCTGAGATGGGCTCGCAGCCAGGCACCCCCTTACAGTACGAGTAGTGACCGAAATGTGTGTGTGGCAGTGACATGCCTTATGGCCAAGGGTTCAGCCAGGCGTGTCACGTTTTTTCTGTCTACCGTCTAGAGCCCCCGTCGGGCCCCGAGAGTCGCTCCTCCACCTCTCCTTCCACCAAGCGATCACCGCCGCCGCTCAGTCCCTCACGGACGTCCTGCAAGACGAGGCGCGACTACTCGTGCTTGCGCCGGCCTGCGCCAACCCGGAGTGTCGCCACCGCCCTGCCTAATCGTACCTCTTGCTGCCGCCGAAGTACGCACCCATCAACACGCCGTACGTGACGTACGCGGCGTGCCCGATGTGCTTGCGTGTCCCCGCCGCCCCGACGCTCGTGTCCGCCGGCACGGACCACCTGCTGCCGGACCCGCGTCACCACATAGCAGTGGACCTGTGGTGGGTTGCCTACCCGCCACCACTGCGGCGATACCCCGCGCCGAGCAGCACCGGAGTATCGCCTCGGAGCCGGCCGGCGCGCCCGGCCGACTCGGGGGCAGGACTTCCGACGACGCACCCCCGACTCCGGGGCCCGCCGGCCGTGCAACGTGCAAGTCGCTGCCTGTCCGCCCGCCGGGCCCGGCGGCCCCGCCGGCGGAGCTGGCAGCCCGGACCCGACCTAGGAGTCTTCCCGAACGCACCGCCCGGACCACGTCGAGCACGCGCTCCCGACGTTCCGCGGTCCGCGCTTCTCGACCTGACTTAGACCTTAGACTAGACTAGTCCCGTAGAGTGTACATAACGGTAGGGAATAAAACGTGTACAGTGTAACCGTGTGTTGTCCGTCCGAGCCTCTTCCTATGATCACCGAACATTGTGCGGCGCCGCGTCCCACAGACCCGCCTCGCACAACAGAAACCGCCGCCGCACCGACCGACCGCCCCCGGCCCGGTCCGTACTTGCTCCCGTGCCGCATCCGCCTGCCGTCCCAGAACGCCGCCGCCGCTGCCCCGGTCGCCAAACCGCAACCCGAACCATCACAACAACAACCGCTCACCGTCATTCGGGCCCGACGTGGACCGCCGCCGCCAATCCGCACGTCAAGTGCAACGCCGCGACCAACGCCGGTCACCACCGCCGCCCCGCAGACGTCGCCCCCGCCGGTAGCGCCCTACATGGTGTGTGAAGTGCCGCTGTGCCGCCCCATCCCGCCACCACGAAGACGCAACACATCCTCCACGGAGACAGCGTCCACCCTCCTGGTGTCGCCCCGCACTCCACCCACGCCATCATCCTGGGGTTCGCAGTCACCTCGCCGTGCCACAGCCACGCCGCCCCCGTCAACACCGCCTTCGCGCGCCGAGCCGCCACACGCTTCGCCGCTACACTGGGCACCGCCGCGCCAGGTCGCTACCGCCGCTCCTCGCCGACGATCCACCTCACCCCGCCGCCGGACATCCACGACGGCGCCGCCTAGGCCCTCCAGGCCGACAACCGTACACAATCTCACGTACGCCGAGCTGGACTTCACGCCGCCGGTATACGCAGAGATCCCGGACGACGGTCGCGCCCCGACGCCTCGAGCCGCCACGCCGCCGCCGCCGCCACGACCGCACACATCGCCTTCACCGCCTCGTGCTGCCCCAGCCGTCGCCGAACACCCGCCTGCCGAGACCGCCAACATGCGAGGACAAAAACGACGAAGTCCGTGGTGGCGCCAGGAGATCGCCGCTCTATACCGGCGCAGACTCCGCCCGCGTCAAACCACGGAGCTTTAAGTTAAGTCCTCGGAAATTAAAAATTTAAATGCATGATAGTTTAAGTGCATGATAGTAAAGGTGCATGATAATTTAAGTCCCACGAACCGCGTTTTTTTGTTCTTTCATATAATCCTTATCACTTATTCCCTTTTGCGTTTTTCGTTTGTATATTGCATGTTAGGTTAAGAACGGTCGGTTCCGTACATTATTGGCCGAGAATTCAATGTGCCGGCCACGGACCGTCCCGATATGCTGTAAAATGATCAGCATTACCAAAACAAATCTTTGCGCAACTCAGTGCGCCCAAGCATTAAAAGTCAAATCCGTCTCAAGAAATGTAAATAATTGCCTCGAACGGACCACGACGTTTTTATTTATATCTATTCCTTAAAAATCTTCTCACTTTTGTGCAAAACACTTTCGCCTTCATTTTACTTTCGTTGACAAATCACTAATGCGTCCCCTCGCTTTCAGGTACAATGGCACTCAGTCCTTTATCGCTCCGTCCTTGCCTATTGATCGGACTGGACCTGCCGCCACAGGGGATCCGTGACCCAAGGACACAATGGGACCGGTTGAGCACACGGGCGACTTTGGAATCGGGTCCGGGCGCAGCAAAAGCGACGTTGCCGCGTCGCGGTCGAGGTTTTGAGGCGCGCCAAGGATAAAGCCGAGGATGGACTGAGAGCACAAGACGACGAATGACGGTGACCGAAGTTCGTAGAAGTTGCAGAAACATTTATGGTATGATGGAACACGATCATTGTTGGCGTATTGTGTCTAGTTGAAGGTAATCAATAATGTACCGCATGACATCATGACATGTAGTTTCAGGTAAGGAATGGCTGTCTCAACAATACCCTCTCAGCAATCGGGTAAATGGTTTTTCTGGAAGTGATATTTACAAGCACGAAGCCCTCTCAGCAATCGGGTAAATGTTTTTCTGGAAGTGATATTTATAAGCACGAAGGATCCCTCTTTTTCTTTAGTGCTCATTGGTGTATTCTTGTTTGTAGTACAATAATGCTATCTGCGATGGAGGCAATGCCGAGAGCCTTGTGGGATTTCAGTTTGAGGGCATTAGGAAATGGTGCTCCAAAACTCACCTGTATTTGGATGCTCCTTGAGGGGGTGACCGAGGTACGTTAACAATCCTCTTAGCAGTTGATGTATGTAGTGGTGATTCTCCTAGCCTTTGTTTGCTACTTTACAGATGCCTTGGGATCCTCAATACTATCAGAATTACGACTTTAATTGGGAACTGGATAGAATGGCTCATTCATGGACAGTAATTGTGCTCCGGCATAAGATAAAAAATCTTGTTCTCATTTTTCAAGGCGCTGTTATAGTAAGTGATTGAGATGTAGCTGTGGGCATCCTGCCTCCTTAAATGGTTCACTGTTCAATGGAGTACGTATATGTGTATTTGACCTTTTGGATTATTTTCTTTGCAGATTCTCACCTTGATTTGGTGGGATTGGATAAATTATGTAATTGCCCAGATAATCCAAAGTGTGATGCAACAACATTTTCCTAAGCATTTTAGTGTTGTAAAGAAAACTTGGTGAGAAGCATACTACTTCTCATTGATTTATTGTAAATCAGACAAGGAACATTAGACTAATAATAATCAGACTCTCTTATGTTTGTGCAGGTAATTTAATCATCACAAAGAATTTGCAGAGCGCCATTTCCAGGAGGATTGTAAATTTGTACTGTTTTGCATCTTAGTCTACTATATTGACTGCAATAATGAGAAGATTTATGAGTACTTTCAAACTATTTCTTCTTGCTTTGGTCTTTGTTACCTTCTCTTTTCTTTCATAGTATATTCTCTCTTTATAGATAGTTTACTTCTTTCATTATGTCTGTAAGAAACTTGAAAAATTGTTTTATTTGGTAAATTCTGTTAGGTATACTTAAAAAAATGAATCTCTTAAAGGGCATCAAGAGATAAACTATAAATTTGTACTGTTTAGCATCTTAGTCTACTAAATTGACTGTGATAGGATGATTTATAGGCGTTTTTGTGCAATTACCTTTCGGTTTTGGTATTGGTTACAAATTTTCCTTCTCTTTCCTGTCGTAGCATAATTTTTGTTTGTTTGTGATTGTTTCAGGTGTTGTACAATGTACATGTGTATGGTATTGCTGTATGTATCACGTAGGTTTGTGAGTAGCTATTTGGTTTGCACATTGTTTCATAATTTGTTTATATTGCATGGAGAATTCTATATTGTTTATGGTTTGAAATGGATCACAGTGATAGTGATAGTCTCTCTGATGATTTTGTGCAACCGAGGAAGGAGCCTCCTCCTCAAGATAACTGTCAAGCTTCAAGATCTGTATCACCAAAGCCCAAGGCAAAATTATCATTCTCATGTAAATTTTGCTCAGCTCTTTTCACCAACAAAAGCAATCGTAACCGACATGAAGGCCATTGTGTAGCTGCTACACAGAGCCAATCACCAAGATTTTCCTGTTCAAGGTGTAATGCAGCATTTAAAAGAACAGACCACTTGAATGCTCATTCGAAAAAATGCTCTTCTCAGACTACTCCAGTTATATCGAAGAAGAAAAATCCATGTTTGATTGGTGAATGTGATGAGGAGTTTTATCACAAAGGCTCTTTAATTCAGCATTTGAAGTCTGCTCATCATCAGGATGTTACTATCAAGCCAGTTGTGTATAAAACATTTTCATCCATTAAAGAATTTAATGCATGGAAAGAAAAAGAAGAGCAAGACACATACTCCTACTTTACTTCAAGGAAAGGACAGGCCTCAAGAAGAACAAAATATTTTTACTGTCAACATGATGGATCAGGAAAACAGCACTCCAAACGAAAAACAAGCAGGTGTAATAGTAGAGGAAGGATAAAAGTGGGCCATGTCTGTATTGCTAAGATGACTGTTCGAATTGAAAGCGAAGCGGTCTATTTGGAGTACTGTCCAACTCACAGTCATGCCTGTAAAAAGGAAGACATTTATCATCACCCACTTCCAGAAGCTATGTCAAGATTTATAGATGAAAAACTTGCTGAAAACATACCTGCAACTGTGGTTTACGAACTCACCAAAGATCGTTTTTTACCAAAGAATTCAGCTCACATCGATAACACCAAAGCAAATATTCTCACCAAGAAGAGAGTTCTGGAGCGGGGAAGAAGGAAACGTATGGCACGTAGACTTCACAAAGATGATGCTAAAGCGGTTTTCTTGTTGGCCTCTCAGCTCATTCAGAAAGATGACTCTGTTCTGATTTACAAACCATATGGAAGTGAATTAGTGCACGGACCTCCTGAAATTGATCAGCTTCCTAATTCAAAGGAATTATTTATGTTTGCCTTTCAGACAGAGCGGCAGCTAGATTTAATTTAACATCTCTAATATTTTTCAGGCAACCAAAAATAGAGTCTCGCTGGAGCAGAGGGATGTCATGCTGCGATTCATGAAGAATCATCCTGCGTTGGGCACGAACAAGTTTACTGCGCCAGATGGGGTGAAGCACAAAGCCCGGCTCCTAAATGAGTTGACAGAGCAGCTCAACAGTTGTCCAAGTGGTGCAACAAAAGCTTCTGACAAATGGCTAAAAGTAATGACTGCACTTGATAATTGCATTTTAATTATAGAAAGTGAATATTTTAACCGAATACTTGGTTCTGTTTTCAGGCATGGCAAGATTGGCGCTCTGATGTTAAAAGCAAAGCGGCCAAGATCAAGCGTCATGCAAACGGCACAGGAGGAGGCCCAGCGTTGAAAGTTTCTTTAACGCCCATGGAAGAGGAGCTGCTGGCTTACCTTGGTGATGCTGCCGTATCAGGCCATGCTGTTATCGACATTTTAGATGTAAGCATAAATCTGTTGAAAGTCTATTTGTATTTTTAAAACATGTTTGTGTAATGTGCACTACATTTATAATTTTCTTATTTTCAGGTTCCCCTTGAAACAACTTATGTGGAAGCTACTCCAATCCTATGCGATCCCTTCCAACCTGAAGGAGCTGAGTGTGTGAGTGCGCAGGAGGCCGTTCCTATCTCTACAACTGTTTCATCACCCAGCCCAACAGAATCCTCTACTGAAAGCTGTTCGTCTGCCCCTAGCAGTGCACGGAAGAGGAGGAGAACACTCACTCGTGAGTATTAGCAGAAACTTAAATATGCCTTCAGTTGCATAAGTGATATGGAATAATCTCTGCAGCAGTGCCTTATCTTAATTCATTTATTTTAATCTTCTCAGGCTCAACAGAATCTGTTAGTGATGATGACTCTAAGCTGATTTCCTTGGCGTCACAACAGCTTGCCGTCCAAACAGAACAACTAAACGTTTCAAAAAGGAACATGGACATTGCGGAGCTGCAGCTTGCACTATCTAGGGATATGTATGATCTGCAGAAGGAGCAAGGCAACCGTTATGGAGCGGCTCTGGAAAAGCTGGCTGATTCTATGCAGTTAGCTGCTGTTGCGTAAGTTCAATGTTTGTTAATTTTGGGGATTGCCAGATCTTGCGAGTTCATGCTGTACTAATTCTTGTTATCTCCTGTCCGACAGCTTCGCTTCCTACTTCAAGAAGGATTAATGCCAGCCTTACTTAGCCTCCAAAATAAATTTGATAAATTGAACTAGCATACTGTGTTAATATATTGGACTAATTTTCTCACAATTTATTATATATTTTATTATTGTGTTTGTTGTGAATCTTTTTAGTTGTCAGTGACTATATCGTATTTTATACAGTTCTATCTGTATATCTTGAGACTGAATGTTTTATAAGGTAATACTGCTTGCGATAATGAAACATATTGGACTTGCATACTATGTTAATTTATTGAACTAATTTTCTTTCACAATTTATTATATATTTTATTATTGTGTTTGTCATGAATCTTTTTAGTTGTCAGTGACTATCATATTTTATACAGTTCCATCTCTCTATCATGAGACTGACTATTGTATAAGGAAATACTGTTTGTGATAATGAAACAAATTTGACTTGCATATTATGTTAATTTATTTGACTTATTTTCTCTCACAATTTATCATATATTTTATTATTGTGTTTGTCGTGAATCTTTTTAGTTGTCAGTGACTATCGTATTTTATACAGTTTTCCATCTCTATATCATGAGACTGACTATTTTATAAGGAAATACTGTTTGTCATAATAAAACAAATTGGACTTATGTACAGTGTTAATTTATTGGACTTATTTTCTGTCACAATTACAATTTTAATAACATAACAATTGCCAATTACATTAATATTTAGATTACAATCTATGGGCACCACGTTGGCCTGCAGCAGGGACAACTGCTGTTCTGTTAACAAGGTTGGCACGGAGTGCTCTGGCCTCATTTAATACAGGACCAGCAGCAACTGGTGCATTACGGTTTTCATAAATTTCCTCAGGGTCATCTTCGTCTTCTAATTCATCTAAATCATTGGCTGCAACACACATATTATGCAAAACTACACAAGCATTTACAATCTTCCCTGACTTTTCGGGGTCAAAATGAAGGGTCCTATGTTTGTTGAGGCATCTGAATCTGGATTTCAGGTGACCTATTGCCCTCTCCACGGAACTCCTTGTGATCATGTGGGCGGTGGTGAAATTGGCTTCCCTTGAGCCCTCAGCGGCATCCAAAATTGGAGGCTGAAGCCAAGGTTCATGCGGATACCCAGAATCACCTGCAACAGACAAGATCAACGTTAGTGCAAATCACAAAATTAAATATTTTGAGCTACCCTAGTTAAAATGATACTGACCTAATAGCCAAAGTTGTTCTCCTTCCCTGAATAAATTCTGCATCGTTCTTCGGAGGCCACTGTTCGACCAAATAAATGAATCGTGGGTGGCTCCAGGGAACCGAGCAACCACGTTCAGAATATTATAATCAACATCACAGCACTGGAATTAAGAGGGGGGAAAAAATTAAAATTCAACCACACAAATTTGGTTTTAGAATAATAAGTACACTTTAAAAAAATCATCTTGAATAAGCCCAAAATAATAAGCCCAAACAAATTTTCTTGGTTTTGGAGTGCAGTGGTTTCACATGGAATGACCCAGGATGCACTGTATTAAATTTTGCCAGGAGATATACAAAAGGCAAGACAGTCACCACTTGAATGTTCAGCGAATGATATCCTTTTCTGTTGAGATATTGCTCCTCATGAACCAGAGGTGCAATTATGGCAATATGTGAGCCATCCACCATACCAAGCACACCGGGAATATATGGATAGCGTTGAAAATTCCTGATAAGAAACATTTAGTTATTTTTTTAAAAATATAAGTGGAAAACAGTGGAAAACAAAGATAATAGAATTCTCTAACTTACTTCAAAATCAATCTTCTCCTTGCAGCAGGTGTAGAGGGAAACGAAATGTGGTTCCTTAGGACTGGCACACTATTCATGGCATTAATGACTTCATCAAATGCTCTGCTCATGGAGGGTTGGCTCATAGGAGCAGCATTATCAGCCCCAACACTTTTCTGGTAGTTTCCTTGACCCAGCAAGTGCAAGGCTGACAGGACCTGCATTAAGACACAACAGGCAATGTTAAGACACATTTTTACACATCGCACATCCCAATAGGTAAACACGCACTGTCAAAAGCCTTTAAAAGCGTTGTGCTTTACCTTAAGCTCCACGCTTATGGCTGTACTGCGCGCTTCTCCACGAAGATAAGGCCGCAGTTCTTCGGTTAAGGCACGCGCAAGATCCCGCGACAACCGATACCGACCCCGAAAATTGTTTTCAGGCATCTCGTAAGGATTGGAGGTGTCCCTGAGATGTCTTGTGATGGCTGCATAACGTCGTCGTTGTTCAAGGACCGCCCGCCTAGCCCGTTGCCTCTGCACAGCCCGCCACCGCAAAATACCGATAGCGTCCATCACGCTCGCCGAAACAGAAAATTTGCGCTGCTGACACGACCAAACACACTGCTCCACTGCTCGTAAACGACTGCATCAGAGTATTCTAGACTGCATGTTTGCGGACTTTCCGTGTTCCGAGGGGCCCGGCCGAGACCAAGGAGCCCTCGGCCAGTCGCCTTCGGTCTCGGTAATCCCGGCCGACACGGAAACCCCCCCGGGAGCTTACAGAATACCGCGGTACGGCGCGGGCCCGAAAAGTGACGTCACGATCCGAGGGAGGCGGGAGTGGGGGTACCGAACCGAGACCGAGCGAGGATACAGAATAGGGCTCCAGAAGGCTTTCAGGGAGGGACAGGAAAGAAACGCGATTAGCAACCTTATTCATCGGCGGGTAGCTGGAAAGGAGACTGAGGATCAAGGGTATGGCGCATACCGACTGCTCTCCATGCGAGAAATGGAAACGATGGCACGTACTGCGGCAGGGCAGTTGTGGACCTTCTTTCAGAACACGGGGCAGTTCCTGAACGGTATTTTGGGAGCGTACATGGTTTGGAAGGCTATTAAGTTCATTGTTGGAACCGTTCTCAACGCCTATTCCCTATATAAAATCTCAGGTCTCAGCTTCAAACTTTTTGCATCAATTTGTAACGCCTTAACTATGTGCGTGGTCCATAGGGACACCATCAAATTCAACAACCCAAACAAAGATGTCGAAATCAAATCCCCGCTGCCATCCCAGACGTTGGGAAACGAAATGATACCGGTCCCTCAAAGTAGTGCACCAGAGGCCCGTTCCTTTCTCTCTAGTTACCAACCCGATCACATGATACGGAGGGAGGACCTGTGTGAGGAGCACCGCGAACCTTACTACCCGGTCCTGTCAGCAACCCGAATCTAAGAGTAACGCGCAACCTACCCTAGTGGGGATGACAAGGAAGTGTATAGGTGAAGGACTTATTATCGTAGCTATAGGGTCAATGCATGCTGACCGCCTTAGATTAAGAGTCACCAACCTAACCCAAAACTCGAAGCAGGCCCCGCTCCAGCATGACTCGAGACGGATTCACCCTACGGAAACGACTTCAGCAGAGCTGCCGCTCTACCCTCCCGAGTCGACTTGCAGTGAAGAGTCTGTTGGTGAGGGCAGCTATGGACTTGGGTCTGCCTGTAAGAACACCTCCGAGTCGGCTTCCGGAACCTTTGGAGTGGGAAGATACGGAGGACTTCCGAGCCTGGGTGAGGGGACAATGTGAACGGAGAAGAATATCCGGAGAGGTTCCCGGGGTTCCCCAACCAGAGGAGTCTACCGCTCCCCTGGATCGAGTAGGGGGAGGGGGAGGCTCCGAAGGGAGGGTTCCCGTGGAGTCAAGTGGGTCCGCCCCCGCACCCGAGGCCGGGACAACGCTTCCGCCTCCCGAAGCCAAGAGCTCCACGCAAGAGACTGACATACTGGAGAACCTATACCAACGTGTCCTCCGGACGGCAAGGAGGGCCGTACAGCTGCGGGACGCCGGGAAAACTGAAGAATACGACCCGACGAGACCAGGATATTTCGAGTAATGGGTAGGTTGGTGATGTTAGGGTTAAGGATATGTATGCTCGGGGTCAGAGGGGATCAGTTAGGGAGTCCTAAATGGTCCCTGGGGTGACCTCTAGCATACATCTTTAGATGTAAGCAGTGCGCTCCAAGCCTGTTTCATGCTTTCCAACTTAGGTAGGTCACAAACAGATCGAAGACCCGTTTGTGACTTTTAAGGGGGGAGGAATGTTGTGCCAAAGCGAGCTATTGGCCAAACAATTAGGAGTGGAAACATGAAATAGGCTTGGATGGTAGTAGTCGACTATAGATCAAGGATCAGGTTGCCACCGACCGAGTATAGAAGCAGCTGGGGTCCGCCGGCGACAAGCTGGAAAGGTGGCCCTCAGCGGTCGGGCGGATGAAGTTTTAATAAACAAGTGGCACGGTTGGGCTGGCGTCCGAATAAGCTTTTAGTCGGGCGGCCTGCCACGCCGGCATACGCCCGGCCGCGAGGGGTCATTCGGAGACAGCGGGGTCTCGCACAACCGTGCGAGAAGGGGAGCTCAGGCCGACGAGGCGCCCTACCTGGGATCGGAACGGCGGCGACAGGGAAAAGGGCAGCGCGGCGCTTCGAGGCTGTCAACAGCCTCTCGGTGAGGGCCACACCGCAGGTAGATTGGCGGCACCGGGTTCCTACGGGCAGCCGCTAAAAGGCGTATAATTCTTCGACCCACGGAGGACAACGGCGGCTAAAGACGACCGCTGAGCCTGGCGGGTTCGGGGGCGCTGGCGGGGCGGCGCTCTGAGGAATTCGGGAAACCAGATAGCGGCCCCGCCGGAGTCTTCGCGGCTGAAACATCCAGCGTCGGAAGTTAAGAATTCGCTGATGAAGTAGCCCGGCTGCGGGGCTGCGATTTGCGGAGCTAGAGATGCGTAATAGAATCATTCCTAGTTCGGACAAACGCTTGCCCCTCCGCCGGGAACGTATTCGTGCCGACCGTTAAGGACGACCCCTCGATTAATTAACAGATGGTTGGGAATTTGTCGTACGCCGAGCTGGACTTCACGCCGCCGGTATACGCAGAGATCCCGGACGACGGTCGCGCCCCGACGCCTCGAGCCGCCACGCCGCCGCCGCCGCCACGACCGCACACATCGCCTTCTCCGCCTCGTGCTGCCCCAGCCGTCGCCGAACACCCGCCTGCCGAGACCGCCAACATGCGAGGACAAAAACGACGAAGTCCGTGGTGGCGCCAGGAGATCGCCGCTCTATACCGGCGCAGACTCCGCCCGCGTCAAACCACGGAGCTTTAAGTTAAGTCCTCGGAAATTAAAAATTTAAATGCACGATAGTTTAAGTGCATGATAGTAAAGGTGCATGATAATTTAAGTCCCACGAACCGCGTTTTTTTGTTCTTTCAAATAATCCTTATCACTTATTCCCTTTTGCGTTTTTCGTTTGTATATTGCATGTTAGGTTAAGAACGGTCGGTTCCGTACATTATTGGCCGAGAATTCAATGTGCCGGCCACGGACCGTCCCGATATGCTGTAAAATGATCAGCATTACCAAAACAAATCTTTGCGCAACTCAGTGCGCCCAAGCATTAAAAGTCAAATCCGTCTCAAGAAAGGTAAATAATTGCCTCGAACGGACCACGACGTTTTTATTTATATCTATTCCTTAAAAATCTTCTCACTTTTGTGCAAAACACTTTCGCCTTCATTTTACTTTCGTTGACAAATCACTAATGCGTCCCCTCGCTTTCAGGTACAATGGCACTCAGTCCTTTATCGCTCCGTCCTTGCCTATTGATCGGACTGGACCTGCCGCCATAGAGGATCCGTGACCCAAGGACACAATGGGACCTGTGCGCAGCCCCGACACCCGCCCGGACGAGCTGCGGCTCCCGCCAGAAGGCAGGACGACCCGCCACGCCTCGCTCCGGAACGCCCCGCCTGCTGCCGACCCGGACGCACGCCGACTATTGCAAACACCATTTATCGGCGCGTGCCGCTTGTTGTGACTGAGGTCAGTCACCTCCGTGTCGCCGGGATCGACGGGGACCCGTCTGTCGGCGGTGTCCCACAGCAGAAGCACGCCAACACAATCGGACGATCGCTAGGGGTTAGTTTTGTGGGTTGTCATAATGTGTCTCATAATTCGTCTGGCCCGGTAGTATCTCACCAAGTGGCGGAGGTCATTGCAACTTTCGCGCAGTTCCAGCGCGCACCGTGCCGCGTGCACATATATTCTGACGTGCCGCTGGAACTACCCAGCCAAATCGCAACATTCAAAAACACGG
>JAPTSV010000837.1:0-17256 GCA_026979955.1 Megalurothrips usitatus | reverse complement strand
CACGGGGCCTATGGTACTACAAGGACAAGGACAAGGGGGGGGGGGGGGGGGGGCGAGAGGCTGTAGGAGGGTTGGAGACGGGGGGGAGTCACGGTTATTGCCACTCGTTCGGGTCGTCGCTCCGCTCCCCCGCATGCGGTGCCCCTCGCCCCACGGAGCTGGGGGATGACGGCTGGCGCGGCACAGTGCTGCACTCTTGGCTCGGGGCGCGCTGGGGGCGGGAGGGGAAGGGGTCGTGCTCCAGGCGGCCGAAGAGGTGGTCGGAGCGACGTCGGGGGGGGGGGGGGGGGGGTCAGCGATGACGTGGAGGCGAGGACATTCCAGTCCTGCCTGCCTCCGCCAGCCTCCGCGCTCCTCGAGGCGGATCCAGGATCGGCTTGGGGGGGGGGGGGCAATGACCCGCCTTTTTGTCTTCTTACGGATGGAAACGTTATGGCGCGGTCGCCAGCACTCTTCTCCACCCTCCTCCCCTAAATCCACCCCCACCCCCCCGAATGCGGACGTCATAGAACCTTTCGTTCTTTCTCCAATAACTTTTGATCGGGACCTCAGATCACAACGAAACCCTCTCTTTGATATAATCTGAGGTGTCTCTGAGTTTTGCTCTCATAATCATCAGACGTTGAACTGCAGGGCTGGACAAGCGATTCAACCCCGACGTCAGTGCCTTGCGCCCCCCGGAGCTTTCGGGCGAGTGTGCGACCGTGATCTTGCTGGATAGGCCCGGTCAAGGGTCGGGCAAGGTTTCGTAGTACAGACGCGGTCAGGGCTCGCTCGGCTTGCCGACGTACTACGCAGCGATGACCGCGAAGGCGCTGAGCCCCGCCGACGCACGGAGACATTTTAAATTTAATCTTGTCATGCGATGCGCTTAGGTTCGTCCGGCCGCCGTGGAGGCGCTGGTGCTCGCCAACGCGGCCACCGTGGAGGAGGTGGGCGTGCACTGCTTCCCGCTGGAGCCGCTGCTGCGGTGCGCCAGGCTGCGCCGCCTCCTCGTGCGCCTCGCCCCCGCGGACGCAGCTGACCAGGGTCGGCTGCGGCAGCTGCTGGAGGGCAGAGCCCAGCCGCTGGAGTACCTCGCATTCCTCGGGTGAGTCCCCTCCTGCACACTGAATATCAACGCACAATTTTCTGTGCAATTTTGTAGTACATAGCAACGTTGAGATCTGTGCAATTGGTACAATTGAATGAATGTAGTCATTGTAATGTTCAAGATTTATCAAATTGTACATTATAATGCTCAATACATGCAACAATAAAAAAAGGTAATAATAATAGTAACAGTAATAATGTTAGAAATATATGCATTGCAATGAATAATGCTGTGTATCCTTGTGTGCATCGCTATGCACCTCGGCTCATTGCAATGTACAAGAGAAATACATTATCATTTGGTGTTTGCGGCCCGGGCCGCACCGGTGTCGTGCGGGACGCCCTCCAAAACCTCATCTTATAGCGACGAGTAAGTGTTTGATAGGTGATTTAAAGAACATAAAAAATTTATAAGGAGCATCTAAGACGTGTATAGTTGCTGCCGTAAAAAAATCCCGTGTAGAAGTGTTTCACTTTTAGATAGTGTTTATAATGGTGTGCGCAATTTTGAGGGTCCTTTTTTAAGTCACGTGATAAGAATGGATTTTCGACGCATGGTCCGCCGTGGCCCCCACAGGCGCCAGGCGCCTCTAGTCAGCAGCCACACCCCGTTCCCGTCGGGACCCATGTGTGTGTGTGTGTGTGTGTGTGTGTGGAGGGGAGGGGGCGGTTATGGGGCTGTCCACAAATGACGTAACGCTCTTGAGGGAGATGGGGTCGAGGTTCGCGTGACCATCTTCACCCTAAATGCATGGCATGGTTGGAGGGAGGGGGTCGGAAATTGAAACAAAAAGCGTCGCGCGATTTGTGAACGGCTCCTGACGGATGGCATTCAGTACACTGAAAAACCGGTTCAATAGTCCTCAATGTGATGGAAATTTTCGCTCCGCTACTATTTTATGGAGGGTGCAATTTAATTTTTTTTTATTAATCTTCCCAAACTTGAAATAGCTAACTGTGCCTGCAGTTGAACGCGTGGATGTCACGTTTGATGCGCCTCTCTGGTCCGCAGCACTCGCAGCCACGCCAAGGCTCCCTGCAAAGCCCTGCGCGACTCGCTGCGCGGCCGGGTGCAGGCCGAGATCGTCTGCCAGGACTGCGACAACGCGTGCGTGCAGGAGCGGCCCACGTTCGCGTCGAGGGACGTGCCGGCGGCCGATGACGACGACGACGGGGAGTTCGACTTCTTGGCCAACATGTTCCGGACGAGCGGCCCCTGCCGGTGCATCAGCTGCTGCAGCCAGGAGGACTACTCGGGCGACGAGGACTACTTTGATGATTATTGACGCGCATCATCTCCCTGAAAGTAGCCTTACATTTATTGTTCTTTTGTAAATTCAAGTGACAAGGGTCATTATATTTTCATTTGCGAACGCACACTGGTGTGGTGATTATTAAATAAATTCAGAGTTTGATTTTTTTTGGCTGACGTGTTTTGACTAATTTTGACGCCCATTACACAATCTACACACGTACATCTACGTGAACATGGCATTGCCACGTACAGTTCTTGACTATGGGACGCAGGAAATGCAGAAAGTAGATGAAATTAATATTGAAAAAATCAACATGAGGGGTCATCCCTAAAGGATGTCCGGGTATTTGAGGGAGGGGGTCCTAGGAACCGGACATGGCCGGACGTAAAGGGGGGGGGGCATTAAAAACGTGGACGTCCTCTTTTAAAAAAATCGTTGTAAAGTCGTGCATGATTCCGAGACGAACCTGGAATCGAACCCACGACGCTCATTCCGCAAGAGAGTACGCTACAGTAGAGATACCCCGCCTACACTGTCTGGCGCCGCAACCCTGTGTGCCATGCGCTTGCGCTGCTGCCCGCGCCGGATAGACATCGCCTCAGCTGAGCACGTCGTGTCGTCGCTGGGACTAACAGTGCTACCCAAGCTTGCAATTATTTGCGCCAAAATGTTGAAAGAACGCACCAGATTTGCGCTTACTAATCGACTGTTTATTATACGCACTTTTTTGAAAACCGGACGTCCGAAGGGGGGGGGGGGGAGTCTTAAATCCGGACGTGGCCGGACATAGAGGGGGGGGGGGGGCGTTTTTCATAAAATACCCGGACATCCTTTATGGGATGACCCCTAATCGTGCTACTGTAATCGAAACTCATCTACCCCTTAAACCTATCCGTCCAGTATTTTTCCTCGACAATTCTACACTATAATGCTCACTACAGCCGGAAGGAACGTAAAACACACATTTTAAGGAATGAAGTGATTTTGATGTGAAAGTGACAAGGGAATGCCCCGATGTGTCAGACTCAGAATTCGATGAAACTTATATTTTCAGTAAATAATGCTCACAAGACGCAAAGAAATCAAATTTTTATCTGCCCTTCTTGGCCAGTCCCGCAGTGATGCTGCTGAATCCTAAATTAAACTCCTGGCGGCGCCCCATTTTTATCTCGCCATTTCGCTATTTTTCGACATTGTAGGATAGCGCAAACGAAGCCAGGGTATCGCCATTGAGCAAAATTAAATTTGAACATACATTTTTGGTGCGGTAAAAACGCGGGGCGGAGGCGGGACTCGAAGCCAGGCCGGTGCGTCGTTTACCGACGCCACTATCCCAAGTGTGCAAGAGAGACTGCCGGTTTCAGAACTGATTGAGGGTATAGTTGTCTAAGTTGCACATGTCGGGTGTCGGGACCGGTCAAACCGTTCGTTGCGGATCTCTGCACATGATCACAGATAACCTTAGAAAAAAATACCAGCATACGACACGGTGATGAAGAATAGAGTATTCCGCGGTCCTCTAAAACGGAAGGGCAGGAGTCGCAGCAGCGGTCGGAGATGTCCACAATCGCAACAGCAAATACATCTGAGATGACATTAGGCATTTCCATTGGGGTGCAGAATCGGAAGAATAAAAACTAAGCCGCCTCCGCCCTCCTACCGAGATCTGTTCAAAATCCATATTAGTTCAAAATAAGCTGGAACGACCCTTTGACGTGGTTTTGCTGCAAACCTTATGCCTACTTCCTCCTGTCTTCTCCAACTTCCAGCCTGCGGTCACGTGGAATACCCTATCGTGCCTCGAACCTCGAACACGCTAAATGCATCTGTGCTTTTTCGTGCAGAAGTGCGAATTTATGCATACGTATCTTACGTACATGTTCGTACGTTTTTGTGTACAATGTTGTATGTACGCAATTGTGTACAAATCTTGATCATTGTACGGAATTGACGCACGAATTCGTACGCAGGCTGCATATGACCAAACAACGTACAGGGGGTCCTTAGGAGCACACTTATTCCTATGAAATCAGAATTATAAATTTCTGAGAAATTCTAAAATTTCTAATGATTCAACTTTGACAGGTAAGTGGCTGAAAACATTCGAGGCATTATAGGGAATTCCAAGACCGGAAATGTGAGAAAGCGGCAAGAAGTACTTCGCACCAATTAGAATAATAATTAGGGGTTTCCTTTGACATAGAAGACTTGAGCATGGGAGGATGTCAAAGACCCATCCAATTAGAGAGCCAGCGCCCACGGGTAAACCAACAACTATGCTTAATTCGGATTATCCGGGACAGCGCGAACGCAGTCCCGACTATCAAAAATTGTACGCCCGAGGTATCCACATTTGGGATACTCGCAGAGGTCAGCCCAGCCGAAGTGCAATGGAAGGGCCTCGCCCTGGGAGAACCGCCTTCGTGATCACAGTTGACTCCTGCGCCAGGTAAGTATGCTTTCACACCGCCAGCAGGACCGACCCCAGCCAGCACAGCCCACGGAGCACCGCGCGGGCAGGCAGCGTGCGCATGCACACCCGGCCGCACGCTGTCCTTGTCTCTCCCCTTCACTTCTTATGGGTGCGAGAGAGCCAGCGGTGCTCCGTCCGCACGCACCGCTCCCTTGTTGTGTGTGAGGTGGTCGTCACGGCATCTAGCGTCGTCTGAGCGAAGCCTCGGAGATTTGCCGACTAAACGCAAGGCGAATCAGAAATCCCGCGCACTCAATATGATGCTTGCCCGCAAAGCACTAGCTTCGTCTCATTCTGTACTAGCTTCGTCTCATTCTGTCTCGGCCGAGCGAGGAAGAGATGGACATAGGTCGCCGCGGGACTGCATATCCCAGAAAATGCGCAGCCCTTGAGAATCGCCTGGTATTTTCGTGACGTGAAACAGGCATTTCCACCGAGGTTCGAGAACGGAAGCGTTAAAGTTTTAAGTTCTCACACCCCTATCACGACATGTAATCGAACAAAACATGCCAGCAGTGCACTCAAACCACAAGGCAGGACCCGACCGCCGTGGCTCCTTCACTTCCGTTTCAAACGTTGCGGAATACACTATTCGCATCAGGACGAATAAGCCGCGTGGATCGTTGGATGCTGAAAATATTATGAAGCAAACTGTAAATTAGTTCCAACATAGCATCACATGAAAATTTCTACAGTCCGAGATGAGCAATAGTGTTAATAAATAATCATAACTCATCAGAAAAATTCCCAGGCCACGACACGCCGTAGAAGAATAGGGTATTCCGCGGGCGCCTAAAACAAATTTGGAGAAGTCGCAGCAAGGTTACTTCCAGTGCCACTAAATCTGAACAGCAAATATCGGTAAGAGGGCAATAGGCATTTCCAGCGGGAAACGGAAGTTTAAAAACTAATCAGCCTCCGCTCTAGAACCTGTGCTAAAAAAGCGCATTATTAGAAGTCGCGAACATACACTGTGCATGTAGTCGGCTACTCCCCAATGCTTCCCTCAGACGACGCTAGATGCCGTGACGACCACCTCACACACAACAAGGGAGCGGTGCGTGCGGACGGAGCACCGCTGGCTCTCACGCACCCGTAAGAAGTGAAGGGGAGAGACAAGGACAGCGTGCGGCCGGGTGTGCATGCGCACGCTGCCTGCCCGCGCGGTGCTCCGTGGGCTGTGCTGGCTGGGGTCGGTCCTGCTGG
Organism: Megalurothrips usitatus; assembly: GCA_026979955.1. NCBI lineage: Eukaryota > Metazoa > Arthropoda > Insecta > Thysanoptera > Thripidae > Megalurothrips > Megalurothrips usitatus. The sequence goes on along the minus strand of JAPTSV010000837.1, from coordinate 11,229 downwards.
CGGTGTGAAAGCATACTTACCTGGCGCAGGAGTCAGCCGTGATCACGAAGGCGGTTCTCCCAGGGCGAGGCCCTTCCATTGCACTTCGGCTGGGCTGACCTCTGCGAGTATCCCAAATGTGGATACCTCGGGCGTACAATTTTTGATAGTCGGGATTGCGTTCGCGCTGTCCCGGATAATCCTACCGAGATCTGTTCAAAATCCATATTAGTTCAAAGTAAGCTGGAACGACCCTTTGACGTGGTTTTGCTGCAAACCTTATGCCTACTTCCTCCTGTCTTCTCCAACTTCCAGCCTGCGGTCACGTGGAATACCCTATCGTGCCTCGAACCTCGAACACGCTAAATGCATCTGTGCTTTTTCGTGCAGAAGTGCGAATTTATGCATACGTATCTTACGTACATGTTCGTACGTTTTTGTGTACAATGTTGTATGTACGCAATTGTGTACAAATCTTGATCATTGTACGGAATTGACGCACGAATTCGTACGCAGGCTGCATATGACCAAACAACGTACAGGGGGTCCTTAGGAGCACACTTATTCCTATGAAATCAGAATTATAAATTTCTGAGAAATTCTAAAATTTCTAATGATTCAACTTTGACAGGTAAGTGGCTGAAAACATTCGAGGCATTATAGGGAATTCCAAGACCGGAAATGTGAGAAAGCGGCAAGAAGTACTTCGCACCAATTAGAATAATAATTAGGGGTTTCCTTTGACATAGAAGACTTGAGCATGGGAGGATGTCAAAGACCCATCCAATTAGAGAGCCAGCGCCCACGGGTAAACCAACAACTATGCTTAATTCGGATTATCCGGGACAGCGCGAACGCAGTCCCGACTATCAAAAATTGTACGCCCGAGGTATCCACATTTGGGATACTCGCAGAGGTCAGCCCAGCCGAAGTGCAATGGAAGGGCCTCGCCCTGGGAGAACCGCCTTCGTGATCACGGTTGACTCCTGCGCCAGGTAAGTATGCTTTCACACCGCCAGCAGGACCGACCCCAGCCAGCACAGCCCACGGAGCACCGCGCGGGCAGGCAGCGTGCGCATACACACCTGGCCGCACGCTGTCCTTGTCTCTCCCCGTCACTTCTTATGGGTGCGAGAGAGCCAGCGGTGCTCCGTCCGCACGCACCGCTCCCTTGTTGTGTGTGAGGTGGTCGTCACGGCATCTAGCGTCGTCTGAGCGAAGCCTCGGAGATTTGCCGACTAAACGCAAGGCGAATCAGAAATCCCGCGCACTCAATATGATGCTTGCCCGCAAAGCACTAGCTTCGTCTCATTCTGTACTAGCTTCGTCTCATTCTGTCTCGGCCGAGCGAGGAAGAGATGGACATAGGTCGCCGCGGGACTGCATATCCCAGAAAATGCGCAGGCTTGAGAATCGCCTGGTATTTTCGTGACGTGAAACAGGCATTTCCACCGAGGTTCGAGAACGGAAGCGTTAAAGTTTTAAGTTCTCACACCCCTATCACGACATGTAATCGAACAAAACATGCCAGCAGTGCACTCAAACCACAAGGCAGGACCCGACCGCCGTGGCTCCTTCACTTCCGTTTCAAACGTTGCGGAATACACTATTCGCATCAGGACGAATAAGCCGCGTGGATCGTTGGATGCTGAAAATATTATGAAGCAAACTGTAAATTAGTTCCAACATAGCATCACATGAAAATTTCTACAGTCCGAGATGAGCAATAGTGTTAATAAATAATCATAACTCATCAGAAAAATTCCCAGGCCACGACACGCCGTAGAAGAATAGGGTATTCCGCGGGCGCCTAAAACAAATTTGGAGAAGTCGCAGCAAGGTTACTTCCAGTGCCACTAAATCTGAACAGCAAATATCGGTAAGAGGGCAATAGGCATTTCCAGCGGGAAACGGAAGTTTAAAAACTAATCAGCCTCCGCTCTAGAACCTGTGCTAAAAAAGCGCATTATTAGAAGTCGCGAACATACACTGTGCATGTAGTCGGCTACTCCCCAATGCTTCCCTCAGACGACGCTAGATGCCGTGACGACCACCTCACACACAACAAGGGAGCGGTGCGTGCGGACGGAGCACCGCTGGCTCTCACGCACCCGTAAGAAGTGAAGGGGAGAGACAAGGACAGCGTGCGGCCGGGTGTGCATGCGCACGCTGCCTGCCCGCGCGGTGCTCCGTGGGCTGTGCTGGCTGGGGTCGGTCCTGCTGGCGGTGTGAAAGCATACTTACCTGGCGCAGGAATCAACCGTGATCACGAAGGCGGTTCTCCCAGGGCGAGGCCCTTCCATTGCACTTCGGCTGGGCTGACCTCTGCGAGTATCCCAAATGTGAATACCTCGGGCGTACAATTTTTGATAGTCGGGATTGCGTTCGCGCTGTCCCGGATAATCCTACCGAGATCTGTTCAAAATCCATATTAGTTCAAAATAAGCTGGAACGACCCTTAGACCCCAGGCCCCAGGCCGGAAGTTAGAGAAGACAGGAAGAAGTACATAGGTATAAGGTTTGCAGCTAAACCACGTCAAAGGGTCGTTCCAGCCAATTTAGAACTGTGTGCGGGGGCCCGGCTCCCCACACCGAAGAGGTACCTGGTGGGGTGGAGGGTGAGGCCCAAGCACCAAAACCACCAGGCTTTTGCTGCAAATAAAAGTTGGGTTAGTTTATAATTTTGCCGCAATTAATGAGAGGGTGCATAAGTTAAAATAATAAATTAGGATGAAATTTTAAAAAGCCCCCTGAAGGGGGTGGCCATAAGATAGAAAAGTTTTGCCAGGGATGTTCCCTGGCGCACCCAGATTTTTGAGTAAAATGTAAAGCAATGCCGGGCATTGATAAAAGAGATGAGGCCAATGAAATAAATAGGAAGGTGAAATGAATTAATTCTAAGATAAGAGAAGGGCGGATCCGGGGGCGGGGCGTGCGCGTCCTAGGGTTGGACCTCTAGGACCCGTGCACCCCTAACCCGTTCCTATAAAAGAGGGGGTCCCTAAGGTGGCAGGTGTTGGCGCGGGAGGCGTTTTTTCCAGTACGAGGGCTGTCGAGTGAGCTGGACGCCCTCGTACTTACCGATTTGGCTGACTAGGGGATTGGCGTGCTGCCAGCACTTGTCCCTAAAAGTTTGAGCTTGTGTGTCTAAGAAGTGCTGGAGCGGTGGAAAATTAGCGGCGGTGTAGACATTCTCTTTCTTGACGAATTTCGGGATTTCATAAATTTTCCGAATCCACCGCCGCTCCTGGATGTATATAATTTCTTTCCAGGTGTCAGCCACCCCTAGCCAGCTCGGCGTGCCGTAAGCAATGATCGGTCTGATTAGTGCCTCGTAGAGTGTTTGACGTGTTTGCTCCGAACACCTGCCAAGAGGGATTGCCAGTCCGTCTAGCTGTGCCGTCCGCGCGATGACTCTGGACTTCAGGTCTCGGATGTGTGACTGGAAAGTCATGCTGTTGTCGTAGTGCACCCCGAGATACCGGCAGTTCTCCACTACCGGTATCCGGTTCCCCTTGATGGTAAAACTGGGGTCAGAGCCATCCGCGGTCGGGCCGATAATCATGACTGTAGATTTGCCTGCGTTAATTTTCGTTTTCCACCTGCTGCACTACCTGTCCAGCCTGGCCAAGGTGGTTTCCATGTAGGTGCTAGCAGTGGTCTCGTCCTTGTCTTGTGTGACGTAGCAGGTATCGTCGGCGTACTGGCAAGTTATCCCTCGTCCCTCGGTGGGGGTGGGCATATCGCTAATAAAATTGTTGTATAAAAACGGTGATAAAATAGCCTGCGCCATCACCCTGCGGGTGTAGACTGCGATCGCTGGGTTCGTCTCATCGGTACCCGCACCGTGAACCGCGGTATCTTTTGCTACGTGAGTTTCTACGGAGTACCCAATCGATACTGGAACTCAAGCCCTAACTAGGTCCGTACTCCGAGCAGTCTAATGGGTTGCCTACGGTGGGACACTGTATAAAAAGCCTTTATTTATTTCTTTACATGCCCGTTTACATATATATTTTTCTCGTGGTATCGGACCCTACCTAGAGGCCTTAGGTCCGCGCTTTATTTTCTTGTATGCTTAATCTATGTTTCCCTCCCCCAAAAACCCGTGGGAAAAAGGGGGGCGGGGCTGCGTTATGCTATTTACGTTACGTTGGGTGTCATGTCCTCTGCCTGGCGGGCAGGGGGTGTTTTTTCTTTTCTAACCTTCTAACTGGCCCTTTGGCCGTGCCTACTTAATCTAGGTTCTTTATTTTTACTTAAATCTACTTAATTTATTTACATGGGTGGTATATATTTATGTATTATGTGGGACACAACACCCGTTATTGGCCGCAATGCGATGATAGGCAACCGGGGGGCAATAGGAACTGTGCGGTTGAGGTAAAACCTTGAGATATTTTATTTAATTATTCGCGTAAGCGCGTACTCGCTAACACAGGAGCCGTGGAGGAGACGCGGGGAGACGGGTGTCCACTGCATGCTGGCGATGAGGACTGCTGTGATTATAATTGACCGTCTCTACTTAAAAGTAGCGTTACTTTAATAAGGTTTGTTAAATTTCGCGTGGCTAATTCAGCATATTTTCATTAACAATACTGAACAAATGCCAAAGATTTATTTTCTCGACGACTCGTCCAATGTTCGCTCTTTAAACTTCAACTAAAAACATAAACTCAAAGAAACTGAAGTGGTCTGTTTAGAGCCGTATGTTTATTGGGGCTGGCGGGCGGGGTGACAAGTTGCTTTAAATTTGCCGCCCTCCGCGCCGACGGCTCGGTCGTGACGCCATCACGGTACCCCCTATACTCTCCCTTCAGCCGATCTTAGCTACAGCAGAAGACATGCGCCAGGCCTTTTCAAACAAACAGACCGGCCCATGAAATCGTCCCGAGGACTCAATTTACCGCTAAGCATGGTGAAAATCGTCTTCATCGGCTCCAAAGAAAGACAAAACTGATAGAAGGACAAGAAACTGAGAGTTGACATGTAAGTAAAAGGTTTTGATCATGTATTTTGGTATCCTTAACCTAGAATCACTTCTAATTTGTCCGGGAGACTGCCGGTGAATCATAGCCTTCAGTTCTGAGCCAGGGGGATTTATGTGCGTTTCACGTTGATGAAGGATAGGGATAGGGAATTACATTTCCTTGATGTTAAGGATGTTAAGGTTATTTCCCTGAAGCGTTGGTTCGTTGCCCTCTGAGTTGGCTCTCAAAGATTTAACACAAGTTGCTCTCACTATTAAAATATCCCCTAAAATATTCAAGATCGTGATTGATTTACCTTTGTTATGAAGAAAGCATTTCAGAAGTAATGTTGTGTCATACAAAAAATAAGCATAGGTTCATACACTAGGAATCTTTTGTTTTACGAACAATGAAGAAATTTCAGTCTCTTTTGCCTTTTCTTGAAACCTCTATTAAGCTCTACTTTTTCCCACAAATGAGGACAATGAATCTTTCATCGGTATGTAAAACCGGGAGTACAATGAGTCTGAAATTGTATGCCATGTATTACCTCAATGTTCTCACCATTGTGCCTTTTGATAGGCAATATCATTTTACTTTTAATTTCACATTGTTTTGCATTATTTTTAGTGGTGATAACTCTTCACATTTTTAGCACGAATATTGATGCGAGTTGCGTTGTGTTTGGGGGGACACCAAAACAATTCCCAACTTAATTGTTCTTTGGTTTTGAACAGAACTGATAACCTTTAGTGAACGGTTCCACATCAAGAGAGACCTTCTGTAAGGGGTCATAGCCACCACAATCGCTACTTTTCGCCTTTAGGGGTCTATTTGGTCTCAAGCGGTACAAGAAAATTGTTTTGAATGTAGACCACCTTGCTCAAAGCTATGAAGTCTTCATAATTTTCATATTTTCCATTATGAGCAAAATAGTGAAAATTTTCTAACAGTTCCTTAAACTGAGATACTGCTCCCCTAGATGATTTGTATGCTCTCGAGACATTGTGAAGGCATTGGAGATGCGGCAGCTTTGAAAAGTTATTGAAGTTCCTCAAAAAATACAGACATTTCCAATAATCTTAAAATATGCCATAATATGTTTGCCCACATCGAGGGAGAAAGTGCCTCTTTATACCCTTAAATTTTGAACCGAAAAACATCTAAGGCACTGCACTTGTATGGTAGCTACGCTTAATGACAGCAGTACTTCCCACGACCTCTTGGAAACTAAAAGTGGATGTTAGGGATGGTTTCCTGTACACTAACCCAAATCGCTTTTGAATGTTTCAGTTAAATTTTGAATTAACTTCTTCAACTATTTAAATAGTATCTGGTACATTTTTAAAAGGTATGGGCCAGTGAAACTTCAACTTGTCCTTTGCCCTGAGTTGGCCAACCCTATTTCCAAAAACATTGGAGGCTTAAGGTTAAGTTTTATTTTTCTCCCGTAAGATTTATGAGTCAAGTTTAACATCTTTTACCATTTCTTCACATTTGGTGCTAAAGATGTTCTCAACATTTTGGTCACACCATGATTCTGTATCGAAAACATGTCTCTTTCATATCTTTTCTAGCTTCGAGGTTCATTTGCTGAAATTTTCTTAAAATTTTGGAAAATTAAAGAAATTAATCTTGAAACTAGATAGGATATTACAAATATGAAGCGAGATCGCGATAGAATCATAGTGCGATCAAAATGAAGCTGTTTAGGAACTCTCTTCCACCAAATGTTAGGAACTGTCAAAAGATTTTCGATTTGTCTCAATACTCTATGTTTAACTATACTGCCTCGTCGCGTCCGATCTTGCTGAAAAAAATTCGCAGAGTTTTCTCATGATGTGTCACCTATCTAGAGGGCAAGACTCGAACATTTCATTTTAACTGCATTGAAATTTGACCCCCCCCCCCCCGGTCCGTCCGTCCGGTCCCCCCCCCCCCCCCTCCGCTGTCCGTCCGTCCCTTCTTCCTCCTCTCCCTCCCTCCCCCGTCCGCCCAGCCTCCCTTTCCCGTCAGTCTGATTTCGACTGTGGCAGTGGAAAGACCGTGGGAGGGGTTCGGGCGTTTCACACTGTTCAATAATGTGTTCATAATGGTTAAGAATTGGGTCGAAAATGGGTTAAAATGTCGCAAGGCATGCCGGCTGAGGTGGGCACCTGCATTTTACACCTACACCCATCGTCTGTCTTGAGTATCGTTTGCCTCGGGCACTATCGGTTATTTTCCAAAATACAGTCAATATTCTCAAGTTGCGAATCCCAAGTTGCGACTCGCCCCGACGGGTCGGCGCGAGGGCCGGGGGCCGGCGGCCCTCGGAGGCAGGGGTCGGCCGGGGATTAGCCCGGCCCGGGAACAGCCCCGCCCCGCGCCCGGAGTGGACGTTTGTGAAGGCCGGATTTGAATTTCTCCTGATCAGAATTTTACGAAATAAACATCATATTCGTGTGTAGTTTTTAATTTCGAATAAAATGGATCTAAGAACGAAGCCGATACCTCAACTTTAAGAATCATTCGCAAGTTGGGATCGGGTCGCATCTTAGACTTGCCTCCGATCCCAACATGCGAATGATTCTTAAGGTGGTCCGAGTCGCTGCCATTTTCTGGCACGGCTAGAGTCACTTATAATGTGTATCTACAAAAGTAGCTTTGGGGATACCCCCTGACAGTTTTTGTTCAGCCACTTTCCGTGGGATCGCGCCACTGTCTTCGTGAATTTTGGTAACATAACCGCGTATCTGCGTGAGCATTCCATGCCAAGTACCGCACCTAGTTTCACGCTGCCGCCGGTCAGTGACTGTGGCCCGCTGCCCTCCCCCGCCTTCCCTCCTCGCCCCTCCCTTCTTTGGGTCCGGGCAGACCATAAAGTAATTATGCGGATCCCCATTGAAGCAGTGTCAACAAGGAGCCCCCCGCGTGGCTCCGCCGGGTCTCCGGGCACGCACATTCGGCACGGTATTGTTCTCCTTTCATCAGCACGCTAATCTATTTTTTAAATATTTTACCACGCGTTCAAGTGTGTTCAATAATAAGATCAATACCTAAGGCACGTTTCGACAAACAAATCGGTGGTAAGCAGACGTCTGTATCCCTACCCGTTCGAATGTTGGTGGTTGTGGGTACTGGTCGGGACTGTCGTGTCGGTAATGTTATTGCAATCAGAAAGGACAGAGTCTTGGTATGTTCAATTACATTTTCGTTATGTTTCTAATATAAACATTCATACATTCATGTAACTAAAGACTATCAAGATTTCAATTTTTTTTATCAGTCAGAGAGAGAGAGAGGCAGACAGACAGACAGAGAAAGAGAGAGAGAGAAGGATTGAGTACATTGTAAATTTGGTCGGTTCGCGGTATGTTTCGGCAACATGTTGGCACGATCCGTTTGGCTAATTCCACTGCATCGGACGGTGGAAAACAGGGCCCGGGACCCGGCTGGGACACCCGGAGGAGCGGCAAGTGCCGGCGGCTGACTCGGCCCGAGCAGCAGCGGGGACCCGGCAGCCGGGAAGGAAGGCGAGAGCCCGCGGTCCGCGTGGTCTGGCCCGCCCGGCCCGGCAGGCACAGACCGGAGCGTCACGGTTATTGCTTTCTTTGTCCTTGCGTCGTTGTGTACACAGTTGTAAAGGCCAGCCTCCGCAGCCCATCACACCCACACCCAGCGTGCACGTAGTTCCTACAGCCACCGCCGCGCCACCTTGCAGCGTGGCTTTTCGAGCCCGGCAGATTCAAAAGAGGCAAAACGCTCCTCAAACAGCCTATTTTCCTGCGAACGCTCGGGCCTAAACTATAAGTCGGACAGAAAAACCGATGGTGCCGGCGAGAAGGGGAGATGCTTGCCTAGTCATTCATGGGGATCAATGATTGATCCGAAAAGTCGCAGAGTTCGTAAATGATGCCCGCATTTGACCCTGAAATTGCCAAACTTTGACCGGGCCAATCATACATTCGTGAACGGATTCCCGGACCTTTGACCCCCCGCTTTACTGCAAGAATCTACCCCCTACGCATTGATACGTCCCCCATCATTCTGCGATTGGTAGTTTAGGTGCAAGCGCTTGCAGGAAATACCTCTGTACTGCTCGAATTGGGACACTTTGGACCACCGTATCTCCGTTCAAAATTGGTTCAGCGATTAGCGGTTGTACAGAACGACTATTTGGAGCAGAATCTCTGGGCATACCAAATTTCACCGCTCTAGCTCGCAGTCATATTTCATAAGGGATGGCCTTAAAGTTGAGGTATCAGCTTCGTTCTTAGATCCATTTTATTCGAAATTAAAAACTACACACGAATATGATGTTTATTTCGTAAAATTCTGATCAGGAGAAATTCAAATCCAGCATTTACAAATGTCCACTCCGGGCGCGGGGTGGGGCTGTCCCCGGGCCGGGCTAATCCCCGGCCGACCCCTGCCTCCGAGGGCCGGGGCCCGGCGGCAGGTATGATCTCAAGTTGCGAATCGTCGCCACATATTTTTGGCAACTTGGGAATATTGACTGTAGTTGAGAACAAATTTCCCAACAATACAAGAATACAGTCAATATTCACAAGTTCTGAATCCCAAGTTGCGACTCGCCCCGCCGGATCGGCGCGAGGGCCGTCCGCCAGCGCCCCTGGGAGGGAGGAGTCGGCCGGAGATTAGCCCGGCCCGGGGACGGCCCCGTACCGCCCGGCGCCCAAGGTGGACGTTTGTAAAGGCCGGATTTGAATTTATCCTGATCAGAATTTTACGAAACAAACTTCATATTCGTTTGTACATTTTCATTTCGAACAAAGTGGATCCATGAACGAAGCCAAGTGGCCGGCGCGTGGGTCGCAACGCAGACAAGGTGCTTGGATAGGATTTTTTGTTCCGCGTCCGCGTGGCTATAGTTGTGTGATTCTCGCTGGAAATTTAAGTGCTTCCTGCTTCTTTTGTAAAAATGCAAGCGTGGAAAATTCACACACTCCCTGGCGTACTTTGGTTTAGTGTTCCCAATCGGGCCGGCAAAGGTCTGCGCGTCTTGACCGAGCTGCGTGTGAAACGTTGCACGAGCGTTGCCCGACCAGCGTTGGAGGTGGGCTCGGTCAAGGTTTCGCACGCAGCCGGTCAGAGCGCACTCGGCTCGCCGGCCCGAATGGAAACAATACTTTGGTTCACACTTGCTATTGGTGGCTCAAGTGTCCTTGCTTCAAGTTTCCTCCAAGTCGTGTGGCCCGCACTCCCTGCGTTTGCACAGGCGGCGCTGTTGACTTCTAGCAGTTTTGATGTGCTGTGCCCTCCGTGTTGCAGCTACAACACCATGAGACGCAGCGGTCCCGGATGGAGGGTGCGAGGAATTCGCGACGCGCGCGACTTGCTCTCCTCCCGTAGCCGGCGAGGGCAGGGCCGGCAGGGCCCGCAGCAGGGCCGGCAGGGCCCGCAGCAGGGCCGGCAGGGTCCGCAGGGGCCGCGTTACCGGCAGGGCCATCAGGGCCAGGAGGGTCAGCAGGGTCTGCAGGACCTGCAGGGCCAGCAGGGCGCCCCTGGAGCCGCGCCAGCGTCTGCTGCCGGGGGTGCTGCCCCCCCACTGGGCTGCGACAGCTGCCCCATGGCGTTCTCGACGCCGGACGCCCTGCAGCACCACAAGGCCGACATGCACGGGGGCGGCGGTGGAGTGGTGAGGGGTGTGGAAGTGGGGCGGGGCGGGGGAGTGGGGAGGGGTGTGGAAGTGGGGAGGGGTGTGGAAGCGTGGCGGGGCGGGGGAGCGGGGAGGGGTGTGGAAGTGTGGCGGGGCGGGGGAGCGGGGAGGGGTGTGGCAGTGGAACCTGGCGGGGGGAGGGTGGGGAGCGATGGGGCAGAGGGCGGTGCGGGGGTGTTCACGTGTCAAGAGTGTAAACAGTGGTTTTTGATAAAAGATCTGTTTCTTAGGCATATTCAGATGTGCTGCCCGCGCGAGGCGCTCCCCGTCCCCGTTGTTTGTCTGTTGTGCGAGACTTTGTTGCCTAACCTGGCGCTGCTCGACGAGCACGAACAGCAGCACCACCTGCCCGACCCGGCCGAGGAGGCACAACATTTGTGCGTGTGTATGTCTAAATTTAAGAAAATGAGCGATCTGGTAGAGCACGTGAGGACGATATGTAGTTTACGGTGATGACTACGGTTTCACTGGAGTCTTTAGTTCGCCGAAGAAAATAAATCGGTGTCTGGCGCTGGCAAACACATTTTATGCATAAGGGGACTTTGTTGGCAGAAAAGTGTGATGTGAAGGAAATACGCTTCTTTTTTACAATTTTGTCTTAAAAGGTAGAAGTAATGA
>JAPTSV010000836.1:0-18077 GCA_026979955.1 Megalurothrips usitatus | reverse complement strand
CAGGTAAGAAATATCCCTAGCTGTTTCCCACTGCGCCCTAGAGGCAAGCTAGATGCAGTCGTTAGAACTTTTTTTTGTGCGGAAAATTCTATCCCCAGTAGGCCTATACAAAACCGCAATCATTTTTTTTCTGTTTTAAATTTTTTGGTGAAAACTTTTTCTGTTTAAAATTTTTTGTTTTAAAAAATTGTTTCAAAATTTTTTTTTTGTTTTAAAAAATTGTTTCAAAATTTTTTTTTGTTTTAAAAAATTGTTTTAAATTTTTTTAAAAATGGTTTTAAAATTTTTTTGTGAATTTTTTTCTGTTTTAAATTTTTTTGTGAATTTTTTTCTGTTTTAATTTTTTTGTGAAAATATTTTTTCTGTTTTATAATTTTTTTAAAAAGAAACTAAAGAATTATTTTTTTCTTGAAGTACACCCTTGTGATTTATTATTTGGGAGTATACAGTGAGCAGTGTACATGTGCTTGAACATTTTCCTGACTAAGGCATCATTTTTTTCTGCATTTTCTGTGAATAATGTTTTCACAAATTTGTGCAGCGTGTAACCGTGTGCTCTGTGTGCTAAGTATAGGGCGCAATACTCTCCACACACTTTAGAATCGATTGCTTGTAAACTGGTGTGGTTGTACGTCCACTTTTTACACACTCTATCCATAAACTTGCGATGCTGTGATACTATTGGTGGCATACCATATGAATCCCAGAACTCTCCTGCTCCGTTCTTATCGATAAAGAAAGCTACCCAGTGAGACCCTGGTTTTGAGATAGGATCTGTGTTACATATGAGTAATGCTGGTCGTTTGTCTAATCGTCTTGGCAACGTGTCTGCCGCGAAAACACCTTCAAAGAGAGGAGCGATGTGTTTGTCCGTTCGCATCATCGTGTCTAACGTACCACCGTCTAAGCCCTCGTCCATGATCAGACGTTATAGTCAACAATCACGTTCCTATTTTTATCGATTTCGATCAAGTTCTGGAACTCGGCATAAATAATGCAGTTCACTGGTGCAGCGATAGGAGCTCCGAACTTCACTTCAAGACGAAGTGTCCCTTGTCTCTGGAGATTCCAGTGGGGTTCGTTTGCGGACAGATCTGGAGAGAGGTCGAAACAGTACAGAGCACTCCCGCCAGGGTAAGCGGCAAAACTGACGTTATTGCCTTCGTCCTTCCAATGAATGCCTGTCCCACAGAAGAGTGTGTTGTACGCTTCCATGTACAGTCCGTTAGGAAAGTCAGGTGTCAGTGGCTGAGCCGTGACGGGATGACCGTCTACCATCAGACTGAGGTAGTTCACATTTAAGTGCTGGAAGTTAAAGGGATTCCGTGCAAAATCTCCATTAAAAGCACGATTGTCCACAAACCCTATAATCACTCTCTGGGGCATCTGATTCATGAACAGATTATCGATATTTTTATCTCTCAGCCCTTGGGTGATTGTGACTGTTTTAATGTCCACTCTATTCACGGGGTACTTGGCAGGAGCTTTCTCTAAGGCTTGCACGTGTGCGAGCAGCACAGAGGGGGAGACAGTGACTTTCCGGACGTACAGTGTAGCGTCAAGGAGACGTATCTTCTCCGTCCCAGCTGTGGACATGAGTGTGAACGCATCACGATTTCTGATCAGTTTTATACGGAGCTCTACGTTATTCAGCAGAAAATGGTCTTGGTTGAAAAAATCGATATGAAGGGGACCCATCATCTCAAACGTACGGCTTCTTGCTGTGAGGTCACGCCTCTGGGCAAGGCCTGCGTTTTCTTCGTCATTCAGAGAGTCGAAATGATCAGGCGTGTCATCGTACCACAGTCTCTGTGTCATGTGAGAATTTTTTGCAGCTGTATCGTAATTTAGAAGCGACTCGATGTAAGCTCTGTAAGGATAGGTCATGCTGGAGTGAGATATCACTTTCTGGTTAAGACTGATGTCCACTTGACTCCAGAGGGCATGGAGAGCGTAATTAACCGGTGCAGCATCGCTGTTGTCAGCAGCTGCTATGTCTGTGCCATCAGCCTTGACTATTTTTGCTTTCACATACAGCATCGTGTGGGCTGGGTCGATGTATTCATGACCCACACCAGGAATCGAAAATTCTACGGTGTTTGCAGCATCGAGTGTCGTGAGTGGTTTGTAAGGCACCCAGTGTGTTCCCTCGAGAACGGTTTGGGTGGGTGGAACCAACCACAAATCCAGTTCTGAGCGGAGACACTCATGAGACTGGGGGTGCATGAAAGCCATTACTTATCGAATTCGTCCTTGCCTTCTGACGTGTTTCTCTTACGACCGCTAGCGGTAGAATGGTTCGCTTTGCGTGGTCTGCCCCTTTTTATAGTCCCTGCCCCCTTCATAGAGGCCTCTGCCTTTCGCTTTAGCTGATTTATCATCTCCTGCATCTGTTTATTCATGCTATCGTTCAGATTTTGACCGGCCGCGACGTCGTTGAGAATCGCACCTCCGGCCCGCGCCGCCTCCCGACCGACAGCAGCCGCGCCGCTCCGGAACAGCGGAAAAACCGATCGAAATAGACCGCCGAGCCAGGAGCCTATGCCGTAGCCTTTCTGATACGGGGCGCCCGCGTAATAGTTCCCGGCAGCGCCGCCGCCCGCCTGATTGACGTAATAGTCGTTGTAGTGCGTCTGAGGAGCCATCACAGCTGTTTAAAGTGCACTAGCAGCGTCAACGTTCCGTGGTCGAATGGCAAGTATCGGCCTGCGTGGTCCCTTATATCTATTTCCAGGGTGTCGAAAGACTTTGTCTTCAACTCGAAGTAGATGGGGTGCTCACAGTGAAATATCGACATGCTACCGTACGTCGTATTTATACTAAGGGGTACCGTCCGCAGGAGTGGTGCCCTTGTGTGCCCCACGATCTGATCTGACAAGATGTCCAAGTACACGAACATCTGAGAGGGGATGCCCAGAGAGATATCGACGGGCTTAGCTGCGTGCAGACGCTCGTTCGCAGGATAGGGGCCTGGATGCTCCAGTCCAAGCTGAAGTGCCAGCCGTGGCGAAAAAGTGACCGTCGCCTTGGCATCCTGAGTGAAAGCGTCAAACACCAGGCGCCTGTCGGGTGTCTCCTCGAAAGGATTTTTCCCATGAATGTCGTTATCGAACGTCCTTAAGGCCTGATGAATAGCCACAAGAAATTCCTCCTTGTTCGGATACGTCCCTGGCTGTACATACACGGTGTCGACGATATGATCAGACTGGATAGTGATCTCGTTTTCACCTTCAAGGACTTGTGCTACGGTGTTAGGATAATGGAGCTCGATGAGAGCGGCCTGCCATCTCCCGTGCAATTCCATTCTCTTAGAGAGTTCGATTTTAAAATGGGATGTTTTGTTGTCAGGATAAACATCGGGACTAGCATTGCTAGGAAGATAAGCATAGAAATCCATCTTAGCTCGTGATGAGGTCGCTGTCGAGAATCCAAGACCGAGATTTCTCAGGATAACCTCTCCAGTGAACAAGGTGTTTGCGAATGCCTTTCTCAGTCTTCGACCGCACTATATATTCTATTTGGAAGGCCTCGGGCTTCGTGACCTTCTGAAGCTCCTGCTCATAAAACGTGCCCTCAATCTTATCCTGATCGAGATCCTCCAACCGGTACACCGGCAAGTCATGAGGAATGACCTGAGAGATCTTATAAATCTCCTCGCTCCAGTACCAGTTGTATCCTTTTTCGAATCTTTGCTTTTCTCTACTGATTCTGACGAAGTCCCCGACTCTGAACTTCGGCTTCTTTGTTTCTTTTTCCCCGCCATAGAGGTTATTGTACACTTCTAAGACGCGATCAGCTGTCACATCCACAGGTCTCATTTTAAGGGACCTGTGAAAAGTGTGATTATAGGCCTTGACTGTATCATCCAACAAACCATCTACGTAGCAGTAGTTGCCAGTAGCAGTAAACCTCTTAAATAATTTCGTTTTTAGTGTTCTCTGCCAGCGTTCGACTACAGAACACTTCGTCTCAGGGTCATAAGTGTGGAAATACTTTATGTCCAGATCTTTCAGATACTTCTGGAAGACTTTATTCCTGTACTCCTTGCCGTTGTCAGAGAAAAGACGTGTGGGACGACGTGTCGTGCCCTCAAATATTTTTTCGAAACCACGCACAATCGACTTTGCTGACTTGTCCTTGATAGGCACAGCCCAGGCAAACTTAGAGAAAACATCGATCACACATAAAATATAGGCGTAGTCGTGATTATCTTCCCTCAAGGACTGGAAATCAGTCAGGTCAGTCTGCCAACAGTCATCTATATTATCAGCATAGGTGACATTACGAGGAAAATGGCGCCTTGCGGGCTTGTGTAAGGTATAAGCATCTTCCCCCTGTAAGAAGGTGTCTACCTTTTCTTTCTTTTCGCCAGTGGCACGCCACAGCTTCCACGGGGTACTGTAGGACGCAGGATCGGCTGGTGTGTGAAACACTTTACCAAGCGTTCCATGTCTGTTGTTTTTTTGGAGGCCTTTTGGCTCTCTGGCAAGGTTTTTTGAGCGCGGGTCGCTGACGCGCTTTGACTGTCGTGTCGACACCATGACCACCCCCTGACTGTTTCGCCTGATGAATGGCGTGTCTCCTCTTTTCGTTGCCTATTAATTCCAGAGGAATGTTCATGTGAGCCAAAGCCAGTATGAATTTTCCTACACCGATAGGTTCTATATTTTTTCGAAATCGTGTAAGATCACTGATCAGATCGATAATATTTGAGTGGGCTTGCTTTGCACCATCGATCGCCACGGTCCCTGTCGGGTCCCATGTGACTCTTGAGCCGGTCTGAGACAGATAATCGTAAATCCTCAGTGCCTGCTCTTTATATGTCTTCGGCACCACGGAACCGAGCTGAGCACGCATGGACGATTCGCTTTCTTCCTCTGTTTTCCCATCGACTGACTCTAACTGTATCGAGATCGGTTTCCGAGACTCGTTAGAGAAGTGGAGATAACGCTGAAGGGCCTCATTGTACCTCTTCCATTTTTCAGAGTCGTCCGCATACTGCTTGTTTAAAATGTGACTCATTTCCGTGTCCAGAGAACTCATCTGGATCTGCGGACTGGAAGTGGGCGCATCGTGCATTCGTGCCACACTATCGTGGGGCACGAGAATCATTTTTTTCACATGATTCATGATAGTAGCGAAGGCAGCACGGAGCTGACAACAGCGAGCAGCAGGGGGAGAAAAGCACCGCCCTTCTGAAGGACTGTCTCTCTCTTATCCTGTACTTTTATACCACCTCCTCTCTGTGCAAGTGCACGTATCTGGTGGCGATGTTTCCGCAGCTTATTTCTCTGCTCGTCTGAGAGCTTTATATTTCCGATGAGGAGATTCTCACAGATCTCACAAATGGCAAAAATTAGTGCCTTGTCAGCTTTCTCAAGAATCGCTTTACGCAGGGCTGGCTTAGCTGTCTGAAGAGCTTGCAGCAGAGCCTTGTGCGTCTTCACGTTCTGAGACATCGTCAACGAATGGCTTATCTAGTGCTCGTGCACTCCCCTTTTATACTTTCCCTTGGGGATGTAGACCACTCCAGTTTCGTCAGGAAAGATGTGTGTGCGTATACGCAGATGGTCTAGCTGTTTAGGCTTAAAATCAAACAGAATGTAGCTATGTCCGACCTGGGTAGCGTCCTCGTAAGCCTCAAGGAGAGCACGCCAGTGCTGAGGATCCACTTGCAAGCAGAAGGTTCGTATCTGACTTAAGTCACGGCTTGATTTAAAAAGCACAATATAGTGTGTATTAAGACTGATCTGTCTTAACCCCTCAGGAAACAAACACTGACTCAGGAAGAATATAGAGAGATTTCGGTGGTGTGAGCCCTTGATGAAGAATTTCAAGATTTCTTTACTGTGCTGCTTAATTTCATCCATAAAATCATCGATAATAATCAACTTAGGACCCTGGCCGTGCGGGTGGTCGTCGAGCAAAGGAAGCTCTTGTCTGAAATCGACCTCGTGCTTCGAAGACAACTCCTCGTACAGAGGCTGCCACTCTGAATAATACACAATAATACGGTCGAAGGCCGTATTAAACACATCCTTTCTGTGCTCAATCACACGTTTCATGAAATAGGTCTTTCCGGCTCCTGTACCTCCAATAATGAGAGCCGTACACGGATGCTGGAATCTGAGATCCATCTTGCTACGAAGCTTGAACGAGACTATCGACCAGTCTGCTAGACAGCTTGTATTTATACCAGCGTTTCCAACTGCGCCCATGAGGCACGCTGTTTGCAGTCGTTAGGATTTTTTAAGGAAATCCTTCCCCCGTAGGCCTATACAAAACCATCCATTTTTATTTCTCTTTAAATATTATATTAGTTTTTTTGTTCTTTTCGGATTTTTTTAACAACATTTTTCAACCACTCTACGAGTCAGCGAGGGCGTCCAAAGCCTCTAAGAATTCCTGGTCAGCCAAATCGTCCTGATACCACTCGTTATAGCCATGGGCTACCGTGTTCTCTACGTCTACACGACGGCGTTTAGTATTTTTAGCCTGCCAATTTTTAGACGCTGGCTGGGTCACCACAGACCACTGTGTAGTCCTTGCAATTTGGCGAGGAATAGCCACATTTACTTTCTCTCTCTCGCCCATGACCATGGCCTTTAAATTCTCAAAAGTCACGATGTCATCACATGACTTGTTAATACTAATTCCGCGGACTTTAATACACACTTTCACGCTTTCTACGTCACCGCCTACGGCCACTTTATAGGCATAATTTTTAGGCCCGCCCGCACAGAACTCTGTTATATAAGAGCCAGGCCCATACTCCTCCTCGATCTGATCGGTGAGATCACCGAGGTGGGTGCCCAGAGGCAAGTCTGGCTCGCCAGGCCGACTGATGTAAGCCACACTATCAGTGTCGTGGTACAAGGCCCTTTTCTTGACGATGTCAAGGTACTTGTAGAGCTGAAGGCGCCCAAAACAAGTCGTAAAAGCAGCTAGTATGAGAGAAGAAGTAGGGAGTGATTCGTCACTGTCCTCCACGGGTTTATAAGTGACTTGGAGACAGTCTTCTCCTAAAGGTATAAATCCACTCACTTCTTTTGCTGGGTCTGTGATAATACTCATTAACTCGCCATAATCATAAACAAACTGAGACTTGGAACGGAGTGTTTTTTCTCCGAGCTTACCCCAAAACGAGTTTGCCATGGCCTTAGAGAGCGTACGGATCCCAGGGTTGTACTCCATCTTCTCAGGATCTATAGTAATACCATCAAATTTTTTAGTGTCTTCCACAAATTTTTGCTTTTTTTCATCCGTGTCACAGTCAGAAGGCCACCCACTAGCCTGAATTTTGAGTGCTAGGAAGCATCTGACATAAGCAGATAGTAACCCATCTTCACCACTTTCGGGGTTGTACTGCATCGTACCAGGGTACTGGTACACTTCATGCACTTGACTGATTTTGTAGCCCTTGGCTATGGCTAGGAGAAGTTCAGGAGCACACCATGTGTCACACAGTTGGCGCTCGCCATCGTCGTGACGACACCACTGCTCTCCGTCTTCCTCGTCAAGACACGTACTTTCCGACTCTACACATGTGCGGCAGAGTGGGAACATAAGTTTCCCATTACATTTATACGGAAGAACGGGAATAAAGAGATCACGTGGAGGAATGACCGTACACTTCACCATGCCGTTCCACTGATCGGCGGATGGCATTTGAGGGTCACCCTCAAGATAGATGGTCGGGTGTCCATAAGGGTACGCCCCCCTCAAGTTAGCATTAGGGTATTCTGATACCACATCTGCCATTTTAATTTTTTCTCCCTTGGCTAGATCGGCCTTGTACGCCCAGCGCAAAGCACTGGTGCGCCCGCCTGTCAGACCGTCCCGAAGGACAAGAGGTGGGACGCGTGTAGTAGCGTGTGCCTCGAAGAAGGCCTTTGTATCGGGGTCACTCTCAAGGTCTTTCTGAAACTCACATTCCCATTTTTCTATCACTGTGTATCCGGCTTTCCGGAAAATAGACGTGAGACGCACAGTATTCTCATACCGATTTTCGCCTGACTCGGCATTAGGGGGGAAATGTGTGGGGCACTGGTGCCAATAATCACCGTGAAACTGGTAGATGCGTTTCTCCACACTCCCATCTGGCTGACGTATCTCCACGTAGCCATCGACTCTGCGCCCAAGCACAGAGACCTCACGGTCTGTGTATATCGTACTTATTTTTTGCCCTAACTTGTGGGACTCGTAGTCCAGCCATTTCAAGGCAATATGGCTTTGTTTCCCTCTCCCATGATAGCCCCCGGGAGGGACGATGCCAATTTTATCCTGAGGTAGGAAGTTACGACGGAAAGCCGCCATGCAAGCTGAGCTAAGTGTGATGCAATTAAACATCGGGTCAAAACCCGTATACTCAGCAAAAAGTTTGCGGAACGCATGACATGCCATTCTTAAAATAGTGACATCTGAGATGCAGTACTCTATGAGCTCTCGTCTAAAATTAAACACGTAGTTCTTGGCGACAAGATCGTCGTACCAAGAGTGGAATGCGGCCGCAGCCTTAGCTCTCATGCCTGAAGGGCAATACAAGTCTCTGTCCAGAAGGGGCCCTTCGTAAGTATAATTCTCTGGCTTGTTAGCCAAGAAAGGCCAATAGCCTTTTTTAAGTTCGGTTAAGCCGAATGACTTGGGCAATGCACTAAGCGGCATAGTGAGGAACATAAGGGAGTCGATAAACTTCCAGTTTCCCACTTTCATACAAATAATTTTAGCCCCTTGTAATACAAGCTCTGGTTTTAATTTACGAGCTAAGACTTCTTGTAACACAAAAATACCGTCAAAAGACTTGGCATTATGTGCCAAAAGCAAAATTTCTGTCTTGGCAGGAAAAGACTGCAAATAGTCAAGGAACTGTCCCATGACACTGAGGTTAGGGTCGTCCAAGTTATGAAATACGTGCTGTCTGTTTTTGCACACTGTGCAGAAATAATCGTTCTGAGGAATATCAGAACACGTGTCACACACTGTCTGACACACTAAGAGGTTAGGTTTATGTTCAAAAGTATCTACCTTGCCCTCTACAGGGTCACACTGAGTAGTCTCAATGTCGTAATACACCGTAAGATAATTCCATTTAGGTTTCTTTTCTCTTTCCTCCCACGGCTGCATATAGCACAAGTGATTTTCCATCACGTTAGACTTACAATACTTACAGTACACAAATCCACATTCGTGCTTTTTACCTCCGAGTACGGAGTAACTTTGCTCACATCTTGGACAAAACTTATAGCTTTCACACTTTGTGAATTTACTATGAGGCAAAAGAACAGTTCTGTGTGCTTCAAAGCACTCAGCCCCGGAAAACTGATGGAAACACTGGGGACACCGTGTCAGGGGTACTGCAGGGTCATCGTGTGGCTGAGGGCCCAAGCAGCGCCAACACGTGCCTTCACAGCGATGATCTCCTTTGTTATTATAGAATTTTATACATTTCTCACAACTAAAGTGAGTCTCAAATGCCTGGCAGGGATACAATATAGCGTAAAAATGTTCTCTGTGAAGCAGAAGATAAATATTTTTACGTCCTGCACTATACTCCCCTTTAAAAACACACTCCTGTCCTTTTTTGTCCGTAAAGACACATAACCTATACTCCGTCATTTTGTCTTGCAATTTACGGACCTCATCTAGACCACATGGCTGTGTGGGGTTAATTTGCGCCATTTCACATAATTTCTCAGCCTCTTTGCGCTGTATGACTGAGTTTGGCTTTTTCAGACGGGCAAAGGCTTGGTAGTGCATACCACTTGCTTTGGCCGTAGCCACGGCCACACTCCGTGTTAGGCACATCGCGTCATTCACATTCTCTGGAGAGTAAAGAGATTTAGATTTAATTTTTCTCTCCACCCATTGCTCGATACTCTCATTAACAACACGATCAGTGCGTCGTCCTCCTGCCTGGGGAGTGGGTATGTGGATATAACTCACTTTAAGCTGTCCTTCAGACATAAAACTCTGATTCGAGTTGAGTACGCGAGCCAATTTATCGAGTACGACTTTCCCGTTAATTTGGTCCGTACGTCTCAGGCTGAACCACAGAGGATTTTCTGTGTTCTCTGAATTTTGTATTTCGAGAACCACTCGATCATCGTCCTTGGCTTGGACGGCCTCCCGCTGCCTTTGCAGCAGGGTGTCAAAGAGACCCTCCATAGCGTCCCCGGTGGGCACCGCGTCTCCAAGCCCTTTAATCACAAATACTTCCTCGCGGAACTTAGTTTTGAACCGTTTGAGTTCGCGTTCCGTAGACTGTATTAACTCTATCGTGGGCTGCGGGCTGTCCGCGTCCTCCTCTCGCGGCCTCTTGCCGACCCCTGACGGACCAGGCCGGGGTGACACCGCCGCCGTCTGAGAAGGCCCGCCCTCTGGAGACGCAGAGCGTCGCGGAGACTCCCACGGCCGGAAAAGACGCGTGGCGGGGCGTGGCGGGGAAGTGTGAGGGGGTGAGTCACCCTCGGCCTCAGCACCTCCGCCGACCATCGCCAGAGCCATGCGGTACGTCAGAGCGGCCTGCTTGTCTTGTCCGCCTTGTTCCCGGAGATAAGCTTCAAATCCGGCCTTTAAAAATGCAGGAATACGCTTGTCTTGCAGTATTTCCGCGGGAGTATCAAAGAGAGCCGTGAGAAACTCAGTATAAGCCTCCGATAGAAATTCATCATTATAAAAACAGCCGCCTTCCCATTCATTCAAAATATCTATTACAAGATACTCCATTTTAAAATGTCTTGAAGAGACAGAAATGTTTCCACTACGCGGCACTTTATTATTTTGTCTTGAGAAAGACAGCTGAGAACTCAGAGAGGACGATGCGTAAGGCAGTACTGCACTTGACGACAACGGTAAGAGTGATGCCGTGTGGGCGGCGGGCTGCGCTTTTATGCGGTGGTGTTAGTTCCGAGTACCGCCGTTAGAGCGCAGCACCTCCTGGGTGGCGCTGCGCTGCCGGCCAATCAGAGCGCAGCATTGCGCCGTCACCACGCGTAAGACATGTTTGATCTTGTTTTCGCCTACGTACGCGCGTACGCTTCGCGCTAAACGTGTCTTGACGTGTTTACTCTTGTCCGCTGACGTGATTCGAGTGTTCTGATTGGCCGGCAACCGTGGCAGCGCCCAGGAGGTGCTGCCACCTAGCGGTGAGTTCCAGAACTAAGCTCGCGCGTATAAAACATACGGCAACGGCCGGGAGTGTCATCAGTTCAGTTGTGGTGAACGCTAACTAACTCAGCCATGGCTTACGCAGTGTGTGATATGCAGATGTTGAGAGACCAGGACGGCCAGCTAATAGTAAAGGAGTTTGCAGTGTACTCACCTAGCATGAGTGGTGATGTGTTTTCTGTTGTAATTTTCAAGGCGCCTTATGAGCAGTTTTATTTGCCGAAAAATGTTAGGAGACACAATAGTTTTGTCACGGCTAATATTCATGGCTTAGAGTGGTATCAAGGTGACGTTGAATTTAATAAATTAAGTGAGACACTTTACGATATGACTAGGGAATTCAGATGTGTTTATGTTAAAGGCGAAGAAAAGAAATATGTGCTTTCAAGTATTTTGCCTTCACTTCAGATTATAAACGTAGAATCACTGGAATGCCCCAAATTAGATTCCCTGCCAAAATTAGATGCTGTGTGTAACAGTGAGGTTCACGATACACACTCTAATTACTCCTGTGCTCTAAAGAACGCCAAGCGTGTTGCTCTGTGGCTCGCCTTTAAGTTAGGTGCTGCAAATGTGCAACTGCATTAAAGAGTTGTGAAATCAGAATAAAAATAAAATAAAAACTAATATAATATTTTAAAAAGAAATAAAAATGGTTGGTTTTGTATAGGCCTACGGGGGAAGGATTTCCTTAAAAAATCCTAACGACTGTAGCTAGCTTGCCTCATGGGCGCAGTTGGAAATAGCTAGTGAGCGTTCTTTACACATATTTAAAAACTGACATGTTGCGATATAAAACGACTGAAAAATTTGAGGTAGTGAAAGGAAAATTAAATACAACAGAGTTTCAGATGCAAGTTTTAATCCTGCAAAATAATGTTTCACATTTATAAAAAAAAAATGTATTTTGGTGAAAAAAAGAAACAGATTTTCAGTCTTGTGAATAAAGATAAAAAAAAAGCACTAGTGCCTAGGGGGGCAGAATGGGTGGCCTCGCGCCGTCCGCTCCCAGGTGAAAAAAAGAAACAGATTTTCAGTCTTCTGAATAAAGATAAAAAAAAAGCACTACTGCCTAGGGGGGCAGAATGGACGGCCTCGCGCCGTCCTCTCCCAGGGAGCTTGGGGGGCCCGAACACCCCAGGGCCGCGGGACAAATTGCGCCCTTGGAGGTGGGGCGTAGACGGCCCGGACGAAGCGTGGCCTCGCGAAAGCGGCGGGCGGGCGCGCAAATTGCGCCGCCGCAGCCCAACCGCGCCCGCGGCCACGGCCCGCCGGCAAGGGCCCCAGCCTCTGGTGGACAGGCTGTAACAAGACAGGAAGCACTAATAAACATATGGTTAGGACACGGATTAAATAATAGAGGTGTAAAAAACTTACAACTCTCTCCCGCACCTGCGGCCTCACCACCGCGACCGGCTGCGGGGCGGTCACACGGGCAGGCCCAGGGGCAGAGCCAGGAGCAGGCCCAGGGGCATAGCCAGGAGCAGGCCCAGGGGCATAGCCAGGGGCACGGCCAGGAGCAGGCCCAGGGGCAGAGACGGGAGCTGCTGCTGCTGCTGGTGCTGTTGCCGGCGCAGCCTCCCTGAACGCCATCTGTCAAGAAACGGCACATATAGTCGAGCGCCTGCACAGGTGGGGGTAGGCCAACCCGCACACCACGCATGCGTTGCACAGGTCGCGATTGCCTACCCACCAGGCGCTCTGCGAAGCCTGCGATGAGTGAAACTTACCCTCGGGGCGGGGTGGCTAGCACGCCGCGGCGTGCTAGTGTGAGGTGGCATGAAAGCGGAGGGCGGCGTCTCCGGCCTCTCAGCCGGCGGCGGGGGGCTCGAGCACGGCAGCTGAAATGAAAGCGTAAACTATTAGATATGAGCTTGCTGGGAAAATTCGTTCTTTCAACCCAGCAGCTGTAATTACGTAAAAACAGCCGATGAGTGGAGAGAACGAAACGCGACGTAACAAGGCGGTCGCATCGTATCATGTTTTAACGCAAAAGCGCCAATACACGAGACAGTGCGACGACCTTCAGCCACGCGAAACGATAACGCATTTTTTGAGACTGTGGCGCGATGTCACTTACGCATGTTGAGACGAGGACGACGACGGTTGCCGATTATGTCGGAAGGGGTGACGCGAGGACTCAGGTTCGAGCCCCGGAGAGGCGAATCTAGACGAGGGTACAGCAGCATGGGAGCGCCGTTTCGCTAGGCACGCGTGCCCGGCAGGCGCTATGCACTGCACGCCATGACCACGCCGCGACAGAGAGCGTGCGGCCCAGATGGGGTGCCATGGCAAGTTCACGGCAGACGCGCGGGGAGGGAGAGAAGGGGAGAGAGCGAGAGAGAGAGAGAGAGAGAGAGACGGTCCGCGCGCGGAGGGAATAGTCCATCCGTACCGCGACGAGCTCGGTGGGCCTGCCGTCACGCTTCACTGGCGTGGCGTGGCGCGGAGCGCCAACAATCGCGTCGCCGTGCGACGCGACGGCGTCATCGCCTTAAACCCCGTAACTGGTCGTGGAGTCGCTGCGCTTAAGACGTTGTTAGTGAGGAAAATAAAAAACATACCGGCTCCGGCACAAACCGCGCCCTCCTGCGCCTCGCAGGCCAGGGCACCTGCATGTTCATCACAAGCGGGCGGAGGGGCGGCGCCGCCTGGTCTTGGTCCTCCTAGAAGAAGAGCATGTGCATGCACTACGAGCAAAAAGCTTGAGCAGCCGCCCTCGCCGAGGACGCGGCCAATCACACACAGCCGACACAGCCCTTACACCCACGCACACAGCCGTCCCCCAGGCTTAAGACAAAGAACCACGTAACACACTAGCAAAGGAGCTCACCGACGCAGAGGAAGGGACTGAAAATAGTGCGCGTTCACGCAGAGGAGAAGGCAGTAGCTAGCCGTAGAAAAATGACGTGATAGCAAACACTGTACTTACCTCCTCGTAGAGGGCCCCACTCACATCCCCGCTGATGCTGAGTTCGCTCAGCGAGCTGCTCAGCTCCAAATCCTTCGCTAGCTGGTCCATGGTTGGCACTGGCAGGTCCACGAGCCACGAAAGCTCAACAACGTCTGAGGCATCGGCGCGGGGCGCGCGGCGTCGCCGCGGTCTGTTCCCCCCGCGTCCCTCCCCGCTCCCCTCTTCGCTGCCGCGGCCGCGTAGGAGAGGGGGACGCCGACGCCGAGCCGAGAACCGTCCCGACAAAGGCTCCCCGAAGCCAGCGCTACGCGAAACCACAGCCCGGGCTGCCCCGCCGCGGATGGCGCGAGAATTCAAACGTCGGCGCGGAACACGAGTGTCGTTACGTGTTTCGGCTATGAGGCGTGTTTAAACCTGCATGTTGCCTAAACGTCTAGGGCTTGAGAGACCATTCAGAAAAAAAGATTGGGCTATAATCTTATTTTTTGGTGAATGTCGTCCTAGACAAGCCCCTCGTTCAGGTTAGGTTTAGATGGCGGCGGCTTAGGTTTAGCTTTTTGAGGTGACGGGTGACCTGGGGGCCAAAATGGCGGCGGGTGACCTGGGGGGGCCAAGATGGCGGCGGGTGACCTGGGGGGGCCAAGATGGCGGCGGTTAGGTTGGGTTAGGTGACGACCCGTCAGAATGGGGCACCAAGATGGCGGAGGGTTAGGTAGGGTTAGGTGACGACCCGTTACATGCTACCCGTTACAATGGGCCATCAAGATGGCGGCGGTTAGGGTGGGTTAGGTGACGACCCGTTACAATGGGCCACCAAGATGGCGGCGGGTTAGGTTGGGTTAGGTTACACGGCTACCCGTCAGAATGGGGCATCAAGATGGCTGCCCGTCAGAATGGGGCTGGCCTCAGTTATTTGGAACCTTATGGTCCGCAAGGAGTTAGGGTATGCCTGTAAAGGTGTTTTCTGATCAACAATAAATCGTAATATATATAACTAACTAAAAAAACTAAAGCATACAAAGAAAACTGCGGCTACGTATTACGAACGTTCTCACGAACTAATTGGTTGGATTTTACGAAGGGAATTACTTCGTAACTTACGATGTATTTCCTTCTTAAGCTACGAACTAATTCTTCGTAATACCAACCAAATAGTTCGTAGGCACGTTCGTAATACGTGGCCGCAGTTTTCTTTGCAATACGAAGAAATTTTCTTCGTAAGCTTTTTATAGTTCGCTCGGACTCGTACAAACAGAAGCTGGTCTGAAATTCAAGACTTCACAATAAGAGACTTCAAGCCTCTGGGGTAGACGTCTTAAGTGGGTGAATGATTCACGGTGGCGGCCAATATTACTGCGTACCGTGTTTCTGACCCATAAGATTGGTTGAGTTTACTAGAATGAAAGGGTCATGATCCCAGCACCCAGAAAAACGTGGTCTTGAAAGGATGAAGTCTACTGTAGCTCCTATAAAGGTCAAATGAGTCTTGATTGAATACTAAAAAATTGCTTTGAATCTACTTTTAGTTCCGACCGAGAAAAATGTTTCCTGGAATCAAGTCTAAAATATACTTCAAGCCAGCCAAGGTCAAATTAGACTTGATTCAAAGCAAAAGACCTTGATTCAAAATCAAATTTGGCTTGAGTCAAGCATTTCGTATCTTAAATCAAGAAGTCATTTTTCTGGGCGGATTTTGAGCGATGAGAGGCTTGAAGAGACTGTTTTCAAAATCTCAGGGTTACAAATATGGGGTCACATGACAATTTTGTAACGGTGTCCCGCGACCCACTGCCACTGGGCAGTTCCGGCCTTTGCCAGGGTCCGGCGCTGGGAGAGTCGCGAGATCAACGGCCTAGTGTTCGTCTGGTACCACGCCGAGGGAGAGCCGCCCGCCTGGGAGCCGCAGCCTATGCCCCTCCTGGAGGACGGCTCCCTGACGTTCGGGGGACGCTACGAGTTCCTGGTGGCCTGCCACATACAGGATATCCCCGAGAACGCCGCCGATGTAGCGCACTTCGACGCTGTGCACGGTCCTGCAATAGGAGAGGCAGGCCGGTTCTTCAGGTGAGATCTAACCGCACACAGTGATTTCTCATGCATCTCCCATTTGTATAAGATTGTCATTCTATGCAACCCGTACACTATGCGTAATGTCGTACCGAACAAAAATAAAATATGCCTTAAAACGGTTAAATACTGCATGTCATGCTAATTACTAATTCGCATGTGTTGCCGGCGTAACACCGTAATACGTGATATGTAAATGGAAACTTTAAGGTCGCTGTTTGTTACAGGCACGTGTGGGAAAGTCAGTGGATCCCTGGTGATCGGTCGCACATCGCCGTGCTAGACGTTAAGACCCGTCTTCAGCTGTATGGCAAATTCTGCGTCTTCAAACAGAAGATCCAGGCTCAACAGGTAACGTACTCACAAGGCGTACGCCAGACCGCGTCGGGGCGTAACAGGCTTCGCTTATCGCGAATCGCTGTTCCGCCACTCCACGCCTGGCGCACGCCTACCTTGGCCTGCCGGCGGCTGTCACCTGACGAGTAGGACCCTGCGGGGCCAATCAGTCAGTAGGACGCCCTGCGGGCTTCACTCTCTTCACAGTCGCAACCACGCTCATGTTCTGGCTTCCGAACGTATCTTACATCATCCTTTCGTTATCAATGCCGCTCAACCAGTCCTAACCTACCCTTACCTGCCTGCAACCAACCTACCCGAGAGTAACCCACTCGAGTCACTGATCCGCCCCTCCCTGACAGGAGCATGGCGCATACTGACCTAACCCTACCATTAGCCATTACACATGACTTTACATCCGCCGTACGGTGAATTGTGCTGGTGTGCACTTACATGAAATACACCTGGATCCTTAAAATGTATTTATCCATCTTTCATGCTCTAAGTATTAGTCGGGGTGACTCCTAAAACAAATGAATTGTTTTAAAGCAATTAAACTTGGACCAAGACGTGCAATCATTATTGCTGTTCATATATAGACGTGTGGGCATAATTTTGCAGGAAGACGTTGGAGTAAAATCGCACTCGGATTGCATTCATACAACATCGCGATTTAACTGTATAAACATGTTATGTGGCATTAGAGAGGGATGTAGTTTATTTCGTCACTTTCAGACTTTCTCGTAACTTTTAAATTTTCGTTACGTTTGGGCAGAACGCTTTTGAAAATTATTTTGTATCTTATGAAGTACAATTGTTTTTGTGACGATTTTTCTACCACCAAGTGACGAATTCTTGAACAAAATTTAAGAGCGCACTGTTAAAATTAGAACGGTCCCACCGAACGGAACTTACGTGGTATGTTTTCAGCCAGGTGAGCCTCTTACAGCCTGGAACCATGCTCCCCACCGCAATGTCCGTGCTTCAGGTTCACAACTATTAGACTATGGCGGTTTTCTTCAACAGGACCTGTTACTACCGTGCCTAGTGCATGCCCATAAAGCTCCAGTAGGCGCATGGGGACCTCATGCGACCCACAGTTAAAATAGAAAGCAAACAGTGACTGACCTAAAGCTAAAACTTATGATTTGGGCATTTTTAATTTTGTTTCTATCGACATTAAGAGCACTGTTAAAAATTACTCGTAAGATTACGAGCAGTGTTTCAACAAGTCAGCTGTTTTAAAACAACCGAGTGATTTCACCAAAAACATCACAAGTGTCGTATCATAAACAACAGCGCATGTGCTGTTCCCTTACGACTACATTGCAAAATAACGAGTAAAGTCGTTTCCAAATAAGATCAATCATGCAACGTTCGAGGACAAGAAGTGTCGTTTCCAAAAAATAAATAAATTCAGAAATAAAAAAGTAATTCACAAACAAACAAGTTGTCGTCCACTGTCTAGTCTGAAGAATCATCCTAGTTCTGGTCTAACTGATTGGTGTATTTAGAAACACTTTGACTCTAATATGTACTTAACCTGGAACCTGCATTCCAACCTACACTGCAATAACTTACATACAGAGCACTG
>JAPTSV010000835.1:0-38414 GCA_026979955.1 Megalurothrips usitatus | reverse complement strand
GTGTTGAACCATCAGTGATGCCCTGGGTTCATCACTTCTTGGCTGTGGAGAAACTATTTAAATTCCATGGTACCTGATTTTTTGCAAAAGACCAAAGAAGCCCAAAGTAATGCAGACTTTTAACATAGTTGCCAAGCACGGTGACAATGTAAGTATGCCTATCCAAGCTGTGGGCTCATTCCATTATGTGATTTATTTTGATTGTAGTTGATTTACTTTTCTTGGCAGGTCATTAGTGTTGCCAGGGTGCTCATGACACTGCACACACAACCAGCGTACGCGGAAGTCTTAACCTTTCTGAAGGAGATTGCATCGCACTTTCAGCTTAGAAG
Organism: Megalurothrips usitatus; assembly: GCA_026979955.1. Taxonomy (NCBI): domain Eukaryota; kingdom Metazoa; phylum Arthropoda; class Insecta; order Thysanoptera; family Thripidae; genus Megalurothrips; species Megalurothrips usitatus. The sequence continues at coordinate 38,082 of JAPTSV010000835.1, read as the reverse complement.
GGTGCCTTGTGACTTTGAGAGAGCACAGATGCTTGCATTTAGGCAGTGTTTTCCAATGTGCCGGCTGGTTGGCTGTCTGTGGCATTACAGTGTGGTGAGTACCCTTGGTTTTTTTTTTCCCTAAAATTCTGGAAGTGGAGGTCTCTTCTAATGAGGGCTGCACTTTTGCACACTTGTTGCCCCCAACAGTGGTTCTGTTTTGTGGATTTTATTCAGCATTATGGAGTGAATCGTAACAGGTGGCAATCCTAATCTTTTATTGAATGTTTCAGAGTGTGAGCAGATATGCACGGAAGCTTGGTCTTGCGCCGCTGGCAGACCAAAACCCGCTTGTCTACTCTTTCATATCGTGCCTGTGTGTGGTGCCACTCCTGCCCAGGTATTTGCTTTGGCAAGGCGTGTTGGAAGTTTGGGATGAGGTCTCCTTGTCTGGCTGGAGTGATGAGCTTCGTCCCTTGTTTGAGTTTTTTGAGGCTGAGTGGAAACCTCGAGCTGATGAGCTTTCTGTATTTAATGATGAAGACCGTACGAACAATTGTTCGGAGACTGACAACCGCATGATGGCAAATGCAATTCCAACCAACTACCCTAACATTTGGTTTATGCTTGGTATGAGTGATGTCACCGAGGTTGTTATCTTGTTTGTGTAAATTGTGTACTAATAGTCGTTCCTTCTGCAGGAGGGTTTGTTAAACTGGAATATCTGTCCTGGTGTGACAAGATTGCCATTGATGAACTTCAATCCAGTTCGTTTCTTGGTGGAAGATTGAGGTAAAATTATTAGTTTGTAAGTTTTATTGCAAATGTAACTGTGTACTTTGAAGTGAATAAGAGTTGACTTCTTCTGTTGCAGGGTATGTGACTCAGAACTTGCAAAGATTTTTACAAGAGTGAGGATGATGTCCGCTCTGCACCCACTTCGAAGTGAAAACCTATTCTACCTTGCATACCCTCAGAAGTGGGTAAACACCGTGGGCCATGCTGTTACTCCCAGGGGGTTCATGTTATGTAAATAGGCATTGCAGGTACTGTGAATTTTAACTGTTTCTCTGTTCGAGCTGTGTTGAACCATCAGTGATGCCCTGGGTTCATCACTTCTTGGCTGTGGAGAAACTATTAAAATTCCATGGTACTTGATTGTTTCTTTATTTAACAGTGTTTGTTCTTGCTAGTATAGTATTGTGAGGGAGGAAGGGGGTGGGAGAATTTTTTCCTAAAGGGGAAGCCCGTTCACATCTTTGAGGGACGGAAACAAAATTTACCACTGTGGCGATGGACTGTACTACAATGAGAGAGAGAGAGGCGTCGCCATTGTATACGCTTGTCATGCCGCCGCCGCAAGACAAGAGGACAAGGTTGCCCGGGAACAGCTTCTGTTTCACTTGAAAATGGAGTTTTAAGGCACCATGTGCCCCATAACCATTTGCCGGACTTGCTGCTGCCCCAGGACTTTGCTCTCAGGAGGGCTATGATACGGGAGGCCAAATCAGATATACATGGGCAGAAGTTGAGGACAGTTCTTGACGATTTTAGGTTGAGGTAATATTATTTGTTCGGAGGTTTAAGTGGGAGTGTAACTCTTGAAGTGAAACTGAGTTGACTTTTTGTGTTGCAGGGTACGTAACCCAGAACTTGCAAAGAGATTTACGAGGGTGAGGATGATGTCTGCTCTACACGCAGCTCGAAGTGAAAACTATCCTCCAATTCCATCATCACTGCTGTACCTGGGGGTGCTGCTGGGAACTCCTGATTTACGGGTACTTTGTAAAACCTATGATGGACACGATTACATATTTCAAGGAGTTGTGGGATGTGAAGGAGCGGGCACGGTAGCGGTGGTGTTTGTGTTAGGAAGGATGCTCCAATTCCTGCAGACAAGAGAGAGTGTCCATGCTGACAGTACTTTTCGCAAAAGACCAAAGAAGCCCAAAGTGATGCAGATTTTTAACATAGTTGCCAAGCACGGTGACAATGTAAGTATGCAAATCCAAGCTGTGGGCTCATTCCATTATGTGATTTATTTTGATTGTAATTGATTCATTTTTCTTGGCAGGTCATTGGTGTTGTCAGGGTGCTCATGACACGGCGCACACAAGCAGCGTACGTGGAAGTCTTAACCTTTCTGAAGGAGATTGCACCGCACTTTCAGCCTAGAAGAGTGCATTGTGACTTTGAGAGAGCACAGATGCTTGCATTTAGGCAGTGTTTTCCAATGTGCCGGCTGGTTGGCTGTCTGTGGCATTACAGTGTGGTGAGTACCCTTGGTTTTTTTTTTCCCTAAAATTCTGGAAGTGGAGGTCTCTTCTAATGAGGGCTGCACTTTTGCACACTTGTTGCCCCCAACAGTGGTTCTGTTTTGTGGATTTTATTCAGCATTATGGAGTGAATCGTAACAGGTGGCAATCCTAATCTTTTATTGAATGTTTCAGAGTGTGAGCAGATATGCACGGAAGCTTGGTCTTGCGCCGCTGGCAGACCAAAACCCGCTTGTCTACTCTTTCATATCGTGCCTGTGTGTGGTGCCACTCCTGCCCAGGTATTTGCTTTGGCAAGGCGTGTTGGAAGTTTGGGATGAGGTCTCCTTGTCTGGCTGGAGTGATGAGCTTCGTCCCTTGTTTGAGTTTTTTGAGGCTGAGTGGAAACCTCGAGCTGATGAGCTTTCTGTATTTAATGATGAAGACCGTACGAACAATTGTTCGGAGACTGACAACCGCATGATGGCAAATGCAATTCCAACCAACTACCCTAACATTTGGTTTATGCTTGGTATGAGTGATGTCACCGAGGTTGTTATCTTGTTTGTGTAAATTGTGTACTAATAGTCGTTCCTTCTGCAGGAGGGTTTGTTAAACTGGAATATCTGTCCTGGTGTGACAAGATTGCCATTGATGAACTTCAATCCAGTTCGTTTCTTGGTGGAAGATTGAGGTAAAATTATTAGTTTGTAAGTTTTATTGCAAATGTAACTGTGTACTTTGAAGTGAATAAGAGTTGACTTCTTCTGTTGCAGGGTATGTGACTCAGAACTTGCAAAGATTTTTACAAGAGTGAGGATGATGTCCGCTCTGCACCCACTTCGAAGTGAAAACCTATTCTACCTTGCATACCCTCAGAAGTGGGTAAACACCGTGGGCCAGGCTGTTACTCCCAGGGGGTTCATGTTATGTAAATAGGCATTGCAGGTACTGTGAATTTTAACTGTTTCTCTGTTCGAGCTGTGTTGAACCATCAGTGATGCCCTGGGTTCATCACTTCTTGGCTGTGGAGAAACTATTAAAATTCCATGGTACTTGATTGTTTCTTTATTTAACAGTGTTTGTTCTTGCTAGTATAGTATTGTGAGGGAGGAAGGGGGTGGGAGAATTTTTTCCTAAAGGGGAAGCCCGTTCACATCTTTGAGGGACGGAAACAAAATTTACCACTGTGGCGATGGACTGTACTACAATGAGAGAGAGAGGCGTCGCCATTGTATACGCTTGTCATGCCGCCGCCGCGAGACAAGAGGACAAGGTTGCCCGGGAACAGCTTCTGTTTCACTTGAAAATGGAGTTTTAAGGCACCATGTGCGCCATAACCATTTGCCGGACTTGCTGCTGCCCCAGGACTTTGCTCTCAGGAGGGCTATGTTACGGGAGGTCAAATCAGATATACGTGGGCTGAACATGAGGCTGAGTGGGAACCTCGAGCTTATAAGCCGTCTGTATTTAATTATGAGGACCGTATGAACATCTGTTTGAAGACTGACATGTACTCTGCATTTTAACTGTTTCTCTGCGTTAGTTGTGTTGGACTGTTTGTAATGCCCCAAGTTAAGCACCTGTCCGCGGAGAAACTAGAAATTCACTGCACCCACTGGTTCCCAATTTCAGTTTCTGAGTTATTATTTTTACATTTCAAATTGTTTTAATGCTGGTTCTGGGTATGTCCATGCCCGCATTACTTTTAATCAATGTGTCCTGAGGTGGCTTTGATCTGTCTGTCATGTCTGAAGATGTAGCCTCTCAGCATAGCTGGGTGTGCTTCCCCATGCTTCTGAGGCGACAGATGGGTATGGTTGTCTGCTTTGTTTTATATGAGTTTATTTTGTTAGCTTTTCTAACGGTTGTGCGGTTGATTTGTTTCTTCTCCGCAGTCTACCTTTTATACTGTACGGTCAAAGTAGTTGTGTGTTATGAAATGTTCTCCTACTGCTGTTTTGAGTGGCATTCCTTTAATGTGACCCAGTTTATGTTCATTGTTCCTTTCAATTGTGTTGCATTGTTATGCGCCTTGTGTTTCTGTACTTATTGACACTTGTTTTGTGAATAAATGAAAACTTTATCTTATTTGTCTTGTCCATTCTACGCTCCGTTCCATCCCTTCCATTTTACACAAGTCTTGGGCGCATCACTTTCAGAGTAGAAAGGCATTATATGGGGTGTAACCAATTTCTTAAAGCTGGTTGCACTGTCCGTCAGTGTACTGTTGTCGAAGGTCAAATTGTCCAAAATACAACTAATACACTGCCTCCGCGATGCAGCGCACCGTGCGGTGCGCCAGCGGCGAGTGCCAGTGGGCACTGCTCACCCCAAAGCGAGTGCCGCTATACACTCAACACCTCACATGCCGGTGGCACGTACGTAAGACTTGCAGATCAGCCAGATAAGCTGCCTACCGATCCGGCGCTCATCAGGACTAAGCAGCAGGGCTGCACAGGGGGGGGGGGGGCACACCTTAGAATAACGCGCTCCTCGGCCAGCGTGACGCCTCTGCCCTCGCGGACTTGCCCAGCCGTCGGCGCGGCTGCAGGACGTCGGCGTGCTTCGAGTACATCAGGCTGGCCTTGCGCAGGTACGACATCGCTGAGGGCGTGCACCTCGTCGCCGCCTCCAGGATCCGGCACGGGCACCTCGGGGCTTCTCGATTCTAAAGTCGATACTGCAGCCGAGTATGTCGAAACTCGTCACGAGCCCGACGAGTGTGGCGTACGATTGGAACGGCCTCCACCACCGTTCCTGCTTTCTTCGCGATTATGTGCGTTCGTGTCGAATGCCGAATCATGGGCTTGTCGACTCGTTCGTTGACTCCCTGCAACCTGGAGGATTGTGTCAATGTCGTCATTTGCTTTTCAAAAAATGCGAACAAATCGATCCGCAGTGTGTGCCCGGTTGATGACGATACCGTCTTGTTTTCTATTCTGTAATCAACATCGTTGTCTAGGCATTATTTTCGACTATCTGCGATTTGCTGAAAGATCTTATTCTAAGTCTAGGCCACCGCAGGAAATGTATTACGGAGCCGCAAATGGTTTGCGTCATTGAGGCTAGTATTCGTGTTAAAACACTGGCGTTGTACGGAGTTCTCTCCATACGTGTTGCTAGGTTAGGAACTGATGTAAACAATCATGCACTATTTTACAGATAAAATCGCAGTCCTCTGATCTCAACGCATTACTGCACAGTGGGGTTAGGCGTTCTTGTTCATCTTGTGGAATGGTGACATTAAATTGGATTATGGGAGCAAAGTATTTTCTGATCTTTGTTTGATCCACTGGCTGCATTCCAGCAGAGTAAGTTGTGCAGGTTCCACCTGCTGCAGTCGGCAACGCTCATTGGTTGATGTTGATGTATCAAAAAGGGTTGCAGTATCATCAGCTGAGATTGCTGTGGGAGAAATTTGAATGTAGGGCATCTTACGTAATGCAGTGATTTTAATGATATTCAGACATGTTTGGCTTGACAGTTCTTTTTCTCGCAACCAGTACATGTTCCAGAATCTTTGTGAACTTTTGATCCAGTCTGTGGCTGGCGGGTGGGTTTCAAGTTCCCTACAGTCGAATAGATTTTCAAATGATGAGCATAGTTCTGAGCTGGTCGACCTGTTGACGGCAGTGTTCTCGATCGGGCAGGCAAGGCTCAGGCAAGTGAATCTTTTGTCCCTCTCTTCTCGTGAGAGTGGCGTCAACTGGGAACACTGGTTGGCAGCAGAGTTACTTACCACAACTACCCGGTTTGTTCACATTTTAATATTTCTTACAGTCCCTTTTATTCTTGTTACTCGTAAAATGTTATTTTTATTTTGTATTATTTGTTGAAGAGCCCCAAACTGTGTGACTACCACGTCATCTTGGGAAAAGATGCATCCTTTTTTCCCAGGGGGAAAAGTGAGTTTCAATTTGCAGCTGTAATGTCCACTTAAATTTAAGTATTCTGTTGCATGACAGCAGCCTACCTCTGACGAAGTTCACCAGTCAGTGCAATTTATACGGAATTGGCAGGAGCCTGAGGAAGAGGTTCCGCAAAAGGAGCTGTGCTTGCCTTCAGATGAAAACGTTGCAACCTACCTTTCGAGATGGCCACATTTTAAGCATTCAGATTGTGGCTACAAACTTGTAGGTAATTGATTTTACTTAATTTTTCTGATGTCAGGGTCTGCCATTATTGAACTACTTAATAGTTGTATTGTGTTGTCATATCATGTTCAATGTCAGTAGGTCAGAAACTGTATTGGCAAAGACCACTGCCTATTAGACGAATGGGATGACTTTTTCTTAAATTAAACCTGGTTTCAGTGCAAAATCAGTAGCAAAGAGGGCACACAAGGCAAGGAAAACAATTCACTGCTTAGATCAAAAAATATTATCTCGAGTTCAAGGTTTGTGTTGTTTCCTGTTTATACTCTTCATATTGTCATATCTTAGGGTATCAATTTAATGGTTCCTTTTTAATAGGACTAGAAGAGGAAGTTCTGTTGGTACAGTTTCTTCTCTCTTGAGAACTACAATCCCTTCATAAGTTTGGGCTCACAGAAAATCAAACCAAGCGTCGCCGAAGTGAGATGTGCTTTTGTTGTCTAAATCAGTGTAAGTCCTTTTTACGTTCAAATTCTTCTTTTCTCCTTCTCAGTATTCAAGTGATATAACTTGAAAATATTTTTTCCATTAGGCCTCTGGAGATTTGCATGACCAAGTACATAGCCATAAAGAGCGAATGGCCAAGTTTGAAGCTGCTTTGCAGCCATTTATTGCTGTTGTTGGTGCGCGGCCAAAGTTTTCTGCCATATATGTGCGCTTAGGCATCCACATGTATGAAGTTCACTCCATCAGAGATGCTAATCATCTGTGCTCTAAGACTTTCTATGCGTTGCACTGCATGTATCCTCCTGAGTGTGAACATCTTCAGCATCTTTTTCAAGGCTAGTTCTATAACATCAAGAGGTCAATCATCACAGCTATGACAACATTCCTTTCTGTATGAGGTAATGAGCGAGTCCTGAATAATTGTCTCAAGTCTTCTGTGATGTGGTATCAGTGAAAAAAATTTAATTTATTAGCACTGTGTGTGCTTTTGTGTCTCATTTGTTTTTCTGGTAATTTTTGGGGGTTTTCCATGAACTGTTCAAAATTATTTACTGTGCCTGTGGTGTTGTCTAAGAGACAGTACAACTCCTACAGTTGCCAATAATTTTGTGCCGATACAACCCAGAATAACTGTAATGACTGTTGTTGATGAGTTGCAAGAAATATAACCCATGTCACTCGAGTTTTCTGTTGAAAATTCTTTAGAAAAAGGGGGTACAAACAATGTTAAAATTGAAACAGTTATTTTGTCATTTTAAAAAAAGGGTAGCAAAGATTGTCCTTCTTTATGTAGTATATTTGTATGCACACCCAACTATTTCTTGGTAGTTAAGTCAGAAAAAAAATGTCTTCACATTTTCTTAGATTTACAGTTGAAAGTTAACTGTGCATTATTACATGGTGCTTCTTAAGATAATGTTATCGCTACTCAAGTTATGGCTATGTTTGGTGGTAGTTTCAATATGTTTGGAAACTAGGACACAGAGGCACTTAAATTGTGATCCCTTCAATGCAGCGGGGCTTATGTTAGTACAAAACAGTATATTCTAAATACTACCTCCATTAAACTGCCGTCTACTTTGTTAATTGGTGACAATTCTATGACAGTTCTATGTTCTGTTGAAAAGTTCACAGCTAATTTTCCTTGCTGCTTTTCCTGTTCTGAAAAAGAGATGACTCGTAAACAAGAGGGTTTAGATTTTGCATTGTTACGGACTCATGACAACTGTAAAGAATATTGAAATAGCCGATGAGACCTGTTAAGGTTATCAGAACGATTTGTCCGTTGATTCGTGTCTGGTGCATGAGATGAGAATCCAAGCACTGTGAGTAAAAAAAAGGATTCAAATGTACCATGTAACCATATTCAAATGCCTTTGTCTTTGTCCATTGAGCACCAGCTCATTGTTTGTTGCTGCTTTTTTATTCCACAAGGTGTTGAGGGAGTAGTGCAGTATTCATTACTAGACATCACTCATTTGAAAGATTGGAGTGACTTTATTTGCTCATGTGGATCCTTCTACTGCAGGAGACTTTTGTATAGCCAAATAGACCAATATTAATAGTGTGCCGTACAAATTTAGAATGGCAGTTGAGTGTTCTTTAGGAGAGTATTTCCTAGAATGGCAGTTGAGTGTTCTTTAGGAGAGTATTTCCCACCACTTTATAAAATCATGTATGCTATTGTTCTCTGTGATGACTGATTTTTTGTTTGTTGTAACAGAACTGTTTGTAACTATACATACTAATAACACTCCCATGTTAGATTGCTAAATGACAAAAGTTTTGTTATTTTCATACAGATTGTGACTCAATTGAATTGTAAGGTACTTGATGAGAAAGGGTGTGTGTGTTTCATTCTTTGTGAAAAAGAAAAAGGATTCATAGTGTTGGTCCACATTGGAAATATTTAATTGTTACGAGCTGTACTTGAAGCATCTTTCCTTTATACTTCAATAAATTTACTGCCACTTCGTACATTAGTTGTCAATCCTTCCATAGTCGGTTCACTCCCATTTGGTACATAATAGTAGACAGTGTGTAAAACTGAAGTCTCAGAGGCTTCGGCAGTCACAACGGATATACACGGATTGGCGACAAGTGCGGTCCGTACCACCGACAAAGTCGAGTGCGCAGCGGCACTTGCCTCCGGCCTCGCTAAGATGCGAGCCACACTGCGACCACAGCACCACCGCGTGCGGAGCCTGTCCGCACTGAGAACAGTTACGTCAGACAGTACTTGCTACCACGAACGTCACAAGACCGAGGCCAAGGGCCAAGGCCTTTCTCCAGGCCACCCACAGTGGAGCAACTAAATCAGGTTCATACCCAATACCCAAGTGTCGTGAAAGCACGGTCTCCCAAGCGACATGTTTTGTAGTGTGGGAACAAATAACACCTTACACAAAAGGGAATGGAGGGATATGCATGGGAGCCAGAGAATCTAAGTAACCGTTTCATAGACATGGACTCAAAGCCAAGTTCGAGCGTAGAATGTGAGGGATGAAAGGTAGAGTGGAGCGGACAAGATAAATTTGAATCATTTTCATTTATTGGCATCAATACAAACATCAGCCCGTGGTACCAGAGGTATCATACATGAAGTGAATAAAAATAGACTAGGAAAACACTTCCCTAAATTATCTACTCTAAAAGTACAATATAAAAATACGGTTTAAAAGTAACGAAACATGAAATCTCAGTCACCCGACAAAACAGGGAAGGAATGATCCCATGGAAGCACACCATAAAATCGGAGCAAGATCGTGAATGCAAGACAGTCGCCAAAAGAAAAATCTGAAAACATTTGACATGAGCAGATGCCATGAATTTTAATATTCTATCCTTAGCCAAAGGAATGGCGAACCCAGGGCATCACTGATAGTTCACCATCACCCGGACAGAGAAATTAAAATCCATGCCATCCACGGAGCGCAACCACAGAGCACTCGCTTCACAAGACAATAGGGTTGATCTTTCAGTAAGATCAGGAATGAACGTAGTTGGCAACACAAACACAAGAAAACATTTGACTTTAGCAGATGCCATGAATTTTAATATTCTCTCCTTAGCCAAAGGAATGGCGAACCCAGGGCATCACTGATAGTTCACCATCACCCGGACAGAGAAAATATTAAAATCCATGACATGTACGGAACGCAATCACAAAGCACCCTTCTTCACAAGAAAATGGGATTGACGTCTTTCATGAAGAAGTCGGTGCCACAATTAGGGCAGGTCTTTGCATACCTCCTGGCCTGGCCAGGCGTGTTCACCCACTTTTGCAGGCATTTGGGATGGAAGAAGTGGCCACACTTGGTGTTGTCCAACTTGCCTGACGCTTCCTCCTTACAGATGGAACACACGTTCCCCTTCCCTGGCTTGGCGGGTTCCTTGGTCTTCCGCGGTCGGCCCCTTTTCTTCGGCGCCGGCTTCTCCGTCAGGAAAGAGAAGTCCGGTGAGGGAGACCGACGTGCCTCCAGCGGCGAGCGCGAGCGGGCCCTGTCCCTGGAGGCCCTGGAGGCGCTGGGCCGATCCAGAAAAGACAGACCAGGCGAGGGGGACCTGGGCCTTGCTGCCTTGGAAGACGAGGCGCCAGGGCGGTCCAGGAAGGACAGATCTGGAGAAGGCGACCTGGGCCGTGTAGTCCTAGAAGATCCCAGTCTGGACGTCGAGGTTCCAGGGCGATCCAGAAAAGACAGGTCTGGCAGCGGTGACGGCGACCTCTGTCTTGTAAATGATGCAGCGGCAGGTGCAGAGGCCCTGGAGGCGCTGGGCCGATCCAGAAAAGACAGACTAGGCGAGGGGGACCTGGGCCTTGCTGCCCTGGAAGACGAGGCGCCAGGGCGGTCCAGGAAGGACAGATCTGGAGAAGGCGACCTGGGCCGTGTGGTCCTAGAAGATCCCAGTCTGGACGTAGAGGTTCCAGGGCGATCCAGAAAAGACAGGTCTGGCAGCGGAGAAGGTGATCTGGATCTTCCTGGCGGAGAAGGTGATCTGGATCTTCCTGCAGGCGATGCGGCCCTGGAAGTAGAGGGGCGATCCAGGAAGGAGAGATCCGGCAGCGGTGATGGCGACCTCGGTCTCGGGCGCACAGGCGAGGGCGGTGGTGCCGGAGGGAAGGGACGGAATGTTGCAGTTGCAGCCCCTCTCTGCGCAACAAGCGGCTGAAGCATGGCAAGTAGATCTGAAACACACAGAGCAAAAAAAAAGCTTACAACCAGGCCTCAGCAAACTTCTTAAATCAAACCAGAACAGCGACTGTTAGCAAGTGTGCCCAGAAGAGCCATTAATAAGCCGCACTAGCTAACACTGCGTCATTTACAAATGCATAAAAAAGAACACCATCCCGTTACGACATGATCAAAACTGTCAAGCAATCCCTGCTCTGAGTGGGGAAACTCGCACACTGGGACCCACATTAAGAACGGACACCTCCGTACAGACCCTACCCTTGAAATGCAACCGCACATATTAAAGAATCCCTACACCGTGAGAAATTAAACGATCACGAGTTGTTGCCACTATTCAAGACAGAATGTCTGTGGGTCAATGGACACAAAATTGAAACGCAGGTCACAACGAGCTTCTGCACGACTACAAAACCACCACACGAGACAATAAGACCCAGTCAACGCGAGGGAAAAACTAAAGTAACAACTGCAACTAACCTTCCATTCGAACACACATCATGTTGATGGTGGGCACAGCAGGCAGGGGCATGAGTTGAGTTGAGGCCGGAGCAATACTCCCCAAGGCAGTGGTCTCCACAGGCATACATGCGTGTAAATGTAATTCAGACGCTTGTATGCATCTGAAAAAACATCCCCTCCCGTAAAGAGGAGAAACTGAACTACAAAAACAGCGTTGTTTTGTTTTTGCATGTTTTAGTTATGCCCTGCAACGGATGTTTCGCAAATTATATTATTGAACGTCATGTGAGGGCATTTAGGCCCTGGAATGTCAAAACATAGCAATCATTGCATATACACTGCAAAAAAAAAAAAATTGGGCCCCTGCGGGGTGTGCGGGCTGGGCCGCAGTCATGTCGCCCTTCGTAGCCGCAACGGGGTCCCCCGGGCCCCGGGGCCCCGGTGGCGATTTACCAATTGCCTCCCTCACACAAAATTCTTCTGTACAATTTCGTGCAGAAGTGCGTACGAATTTATGCATACGCAACTTACGTACGAATTCGTACGTAAATTATGTACAATTTTGAAGAGATGTATATGCAATTGCGTACAATATTGTACAGAACGTTACGAATTTGTACGTAAGCTACGAATGCACAAATTCGTACGCACTTCTGCACGAAATTGTACAGAAGCACTTAGCGTGTGGCCAGTCCGAGCCTGCGCTCGGCACAGCGGGCTGCTTGCCCGCTGCACATAACCGGCCGCTGAGACAGCCGGGCCGGCGAAGCGCGAGCGGAGCATTGGTTGAGCTATGCTGAACCGAGCGTGGACTACCTTGCATCGGCCCCCATCACGCACAATGAATGCACTGTCCGGCATGCCCTGACCGTGCTGCCTGAGCGCTCGGCGCGCCGGGCAGGTGGCAGCCCAGACAAACGCAAACCGGACGCATCACCATCACGGTGCCGCGCGGCCGGCTTGGGGAATGACCACGTGGTGCGAAGTGAGAGGAGTGCACAAGGGCGGGGGGGGGGGGGGGGGCTGAAATGTAGGCAACCCGCGTCTTTTTCCGCCTGTAAGTAGGCAAAATGACCCACATGGCCCCCTCCGAGAGCCGGTTCTGTGCACGCCTCTGCGCGTAGTCAGCACCCTCCGGGTAGAGAGACTCACATGTCAGAGTCTCTCTGAGTCTCTTTACCTCCGGGCATCATCGCAGTGAGTCGTGCAGCCGCTAGCTAGAGCATGTGGGTGTCTGTAAGGAGGGAGTGTTCGGTGTGTAGAAGCGGCGTTCGCACAGCCACGTTCTGGTGACGGCTAGCCGACGTGGGCTAAGTGAGTTTCAGAAACTCCGTGTGTATGCCTTTTCCTGACCGAGCACTGCGCGCGTGTGTGTTTGTGTTCGTACGCTCTTCCCCGCTCCCCTGAAATCGGAGCGATCAGAGAACTGTGCCCAGCAGGGCACCGGTCGACCCGGCGCTTAAGCTAGAGTGCAGCAGAGATGGACCATCGACACACTTGTGACAACAAGAACACATAATAGAAAGCCCAAGGATGTAGAAATACTTTGCTCCCATTTTATGTGCCAAACTGCCTTTAAACTATTTTAGGAAAACGCACTCCAATCCGAATGCTGCTTTGAACGGTATTTTGATGGTAACTCGATTTTCTTGACAAGTGTGTTTGCGCTATGGGTATAATGATCATTGCGATAGGGGATTCAGAAACGCCACACATTCTTAAAGTCACAAAGCCCGCAAAACGCTATCTCCGTTTCTTTCTGTCTCACGCGCCCGCCTTGTCCAGTCCGCCCCCGTCTTGTCTCTTGCGGCCGCGGGAAGCAGGTCTGCGGTGCCCTGATCCTGCCAATTGGTCGTGATCCGTCCGAGGGGCGCGCAACTTGAGACAATCATTGTACACACATTTAGAGACAGTCAAGCATCGATTAAAAATCTTGAAAACTGGTTAAGGGCAAGGTTTTAGTCTTATTATTGTGGTGAAAACGGTCGTAAAACGCCATAAATAAGATTGCAATTCGAAGTTTATCAAAAACTGTTTCAAGAATCGACACACTCAGCACAATCATATTGTACAGTTTGGGCTGATTTGTGGACCCCTCGGATCCGTCGTCAGCGAGACCTAAAGCCTCGCATATTTTCCAGGCGCTACCTAAGGGCCCCGGCAGCCCCCCCCCCCCCCCCCCCGGGAAAAAAGTAAGAAACTGAAGAACAAAAAAAAATCAGTTTTTTTGCATGTTTTAGTTAGGTCCCGCAACAGATGTTTCGCAAACTTAATTACAGTAACATTTGTGAACCATCGTACCTGAGAGAGGCCTTTTTGACCGTAACCAAGTTGGGACTTGACAACAATTACAATGTAAAGGGAACTTGTGCACAACAACGAACATCTTAACAGTATAAGACCGTCCTAGAAGAGTCGTAATAAATTTTTTTTTACAAGAACTAAAATGTATTGAAAAAAAAACTTAGATAGCTAGGGGCACAGGAGGCTTCTAAAACAACAGATTTCAACACCATTTTTATTTTTGGAACAAAGGAGTCGAGTGCCTACCCCTTACCAAGAAGTGATCACATTTCACTCAGATGGTCGGGAAGCTGTCATGTTTCATTTTATTTCTCGGAGACTGTTCACGCTTTTATCAAATCATTGAGCTGGGGGCAAGGGCTCGTACCTTGTCAACCAGATTAATTGAGTGGCAGCCCCCTCCGTGTGCTCAATTGGTCTGCAACTCCGTACATCTCTGTGCATATCCTTTGGAAAGGGCCTCAGCCCGGCCCGGGGCCCCGGCGACGATTTACGAATCGCCGTCCTGGCCAGTCCGAGCCTGCATACAGTCGCCCAGGGCTGAGCTGGGCTGAACGGGAAATGGGGAGGGGTGGGGGTAGAGAAATTTCTAGGGGGCGGGGGACTGGCTAGTAATCTGGCGCGGGCCAGCCCCCTCCCTCCTTTTATGAGCGGGTGAACTTAAGTACTACAACAGAATGAGTGTTAATATGCTTGCTGCATCGTTGCACCCGCTGCTAAAAGAACGACGCCAAGGGAACGACGCACAGAGCGCCTGGTGGGTACGCAGCCCAATTGGCTTGCGTATCGGCGGGTGGCCTACCCGATTGGCGACTGGCGCTCGTAGATCTCAACTCGATGATTCGAACACGAACTCTCCGGGAGAGGCCCTTATACATTATTTTTTGGAGCAGGAGCTGTGGTACCGCAATGTGTTTTTGACTACCATGAGTTTGGCCGGTAATGAAATTATTGTTTGGCCGGGACCTTTTCTTTCCGCGGAGATTCGCTTACGGGTAACTGGATAGCCTTTACATCTGCTTTGGTGTTGTGACAGCGGTGTGAGACGGGTCGCGCACAGCGCTCGCAGAACTGCTGGGCATGTAATCCCAGCAGGGAATTATTTCGTCAATTAGCAAATGGAGTGCCAAGAACTGAAAACCCATCTGAGGCGACGAGAGGCTCCGTCGAAATAGCCAGCGCGACTGTGATTCACGAGTACGTATGTCAACAGTCTTGCCGATCATAACCTCGATTCACAAATTTATTTGCACATAATATGTATAGCCGCCTATTTCCTTTTGTAATCCGGTTATTTTTTAAGGTATTAGTCTCTTTTGATAGTCTCTTTTGTCAATATATTTTTACACGTAAGAGTGAGGTTATAGCTAATTTTGTGGTTTGGCGAGTAGTTGAGTCTATTCATGTTAGGTATTTGTTGTAATTTCTCATTTCTTCCTGTACAGGCCCGGCCTCGCAACGGTTCTCACAGATTTTGTGATAGCCGAAATCCCTACAGCCCTCCTTTGTGTTGTGGGTAATCTGATATATTCACAGACAAGTATGTATCCCATTCAATATTGGCTCGCTAACGTTTTAGCTGTCCCTACTGACTCTGTTTCATATTTTTCAGGTGCCATTGCAAGGTGGTTGAAATGGTTCTTCCTGCTTATCTCTTCTTTGCTGGCATGTGAGTAATTGCTTATTTTGTCCTTTTCATTTTCTCTACCGAATTACTCTTCTAATTATGTTTGTTTTCGGTATTCCAGCCAAATACAGTCTTTACCACACTGCTGCTTCCGGTCTCTTGCAAGAGTATTCTGATTGCTCAGCTTCTTCGAGCCCCACTTCAGGTGATATGTGTATATTTATGAAGTTCTATATTTGTTTTATTCAGACATACATGTATGGCAGTGTTTCTCTTGTCTTGTTATACTCAAAACGTAAAGGGATAACACGTTAATCACGTACCTATGGTTTAATTTTTTGTCATGTCATTGTACTGGTGATAATTAAAATTCATCCATTTTCGCAAACCTGGCATAGTGGAAGCGAGAATTGTTTGGTTTTGACTAGAGTATCCCTGGCAAGCGTTGTAGATCTGTGTGTTATCTTAATTTTCTATTCATGCATTTTGACTGATATGAGAAGTAAATTTGGGGTGGTCACAATTTTAATACCTTCATATTGCAATGTGCTATATACTTATGGTAATACCTCTCTCCAAAAACTGTTGTGTTTCACAGATGCATTATTTTGTGAGAAAGTACAGCCTTATTATTTTCTAAATGTTAATGCTTGCTTTTTATGCTGTTGCAGGTGTACTCGGTGCATGATATATTTCTTGCTAATTTCTGAGCCAAATGTTGCCCTAGGGGTTGGAATTATTAGCAATGAAAGTTCTCTAAACTCCCAGAGGCTTTGAAGAGCTAGATGGTAAGGTTGCCCTCTCTTTCTAAAATTTGCCAGGATACTGTTGTAGCTGTACGTCTCAAAATTGTTGGCCAGACCATGGTGCGGGGAAAAATCAATACAATGCATTTGTCACGTCTGTCCTAAGGGCTTCATTAAATTTATTGAGGCGAGTTTCCCAGTCCTGTCAATAATAACTTTTTTCTGGTAGTTAAATGTATTTGTAACAAACCTAACCTGGCATTGTCATCTAACATTTCATTGTTGTTTATGCTTGCAGACGATAGTGGAAAAAGAAAGTGCACTTCGAAGTGCTGCAAGGACACGCACGGTATTAAGCATGCTGAAGACTGAAAAATCATTATGGGAGTGACACTGTTGCTACCTGCAGCTGGAAAGTCTCCTTACTTGGAATCAACGGTACTGACAACGATGTGGTTCAATGTAATGTATACTTATTATGTATTTTAATTTTCTTTCCAAAATGTATTTTGAAATTAAATCTAATTTATTTTGTTTTGTTTACAGCTCTGTAGTTCCTCCTTCTGTTGCCAGGGTTTACTTCTGAGAACCCTCCACTTTAGTGATTCCACAGTCTCAAGAATAGGATTCTGGCTTGTTAACCCAAAATGCTTAAAGTCATCACATGTCATTTGGCACCCCTTTTGGTACCCCTTGGAAAAACATGGACAATGCTAGATGAACATTTAGCATTTCTGGCTTCAAAACTGAACAGCAAAAACATTTCCCAACAAGGAAACCACGAGGAGTCCATTTATTGGCAACCGAACAAATATCTTTGCAAATGCAGAATTTGGCTTTGTCAACAATCACATGAAAGGGAAGAATTGAAATCCTACGCATATCATAGAGAATGCGTACCCATATTTCTTATAGAAACAAAAAAAGGATTGAACTCCAACTAGAAATATTAAAGCTGAAGAACCTCAGAAACAAGGTACCATACCTATGTGACTGAATGCAGGACAAACTTATCATATGGGTACCAGGATTCTTGTTTTCAGACCAATATCTTGTATTTAATTTTTCTTCTTCTTTTTCTTCTTTTTTTTTCCTTCTTGACCAATCCTGAATGGCTCAGAAATTGTGTATGATACTGCCTTCAGGAACTTCCACATACTTAAGTGGCCAGTATTCAGGTCCCTGGTCAAGTTTCTGATGACATTGTCATTCCATATGGCCGATAACTTTCTTTTTCTGTTGTTGTCATTGCCAATATTTAGAACTGCCAATGTCAGCCTTGTTTGATCTTCGTGATCAAGAACTCCATCTGTGCAGTTTTTTAAAACATAAGGTTTAAACTTCATAATATTATATGCCCTATTTAAAATTTTGCAGTGAACCTGAAAATGCTTACCCATGAGGTCCCATATGTTGGGATGTTTTCTGGAAATTATATCCTGGATGGCCTCATTGTCACATTCACTGACATTATTTGCTCGGTCCTCTGACCCTGACACTTCATGCTTAAGTGGCAGCCATGACCTCTGCCAGTAAGTGAATAGTTTTTCCATGTTCTCGTCCATTTTATTCTTCCGTTCTGTTTTCCTCTTAATGCATTGCACGGCTTCTTCAATTCGATCCCCAGGGACCAGGGGCACAGCACACAACGCTCTCACCAGTGAGTTCACCTGGGGATCTCTTTTAATTTTTTTCCTCAAGCCGAGCTTTGAGGCCTTCAGGGAGACATCCTTCAACAAGTAAGTAGTAATAACATTGGAGTACTTTAAACAGCTTCAACCAATTGAATTTAAGTTTTAGATGATTTTTTAATTGCCTTACCTTACTGTAATGAAACAGACAGTTTAGGTATCTTGCCATGGGGAATTCTAATTTCCATGCTCGTTTTTGAGCTTTCTCAGCATCAGCCATTATTTCATCTGGCTGAAATCTGGGGACCATAGATTTGATTTTCTTTATCACTGCCTGATAAGACTGAGTTGTCCTCCTCCTCATCAGAACTCGTGCAATGTTAATGACCTAAGATCAAACCAGAACGAGTTAAATTTACTTTTATTCATGTCTATTGGACGTCTAGTGGCTGTGATACAACCCCTTCTGACATTGTGATAAGGCAACATACTCTACTTACATTATGACCCCTGACTATGTTGACATTCCACATTTGGCTGCATTTCATACCCTTTGGGGTCATGAATGTACCATCACAGTACACCCTCCGTGCCCTCTTCGGCAGCTTCAAATTGCGCTTTGAAGCCAGGATCACGCTCACCGCCCTTTCCTTGGAGCTGCCTGCTTTCCCTGCAAATATATTGTCCTTCCCGTCCAATGTCCTTGACACATCTTTGTATTTTGCCTTTGACAGGACTCGTGCCAGCTCCTTGATGCTCCTCGGAATCTTGGGGCGGTTCAGCAGCCTAGCCCGCCGCATTGATGTCCGCAGCTTCACAAGAGGAATCCTTGCTGCAGCTTTGACAGAAATCCTGGAAAACATATTATTTGTTCAATATATTTTGTTAGGAGAGTGGCAAGGAGTAATCCAATTATAATTGCCAGAAAATCTTTTTCTAATTGGTGCATTGTCTGCTTTTAATGCCGTTCTTTCAAACACAAAATTTTGTCTCTATATTTAAACGCTTAATCACTTACTTTAACAAGCGTCTCTCCTCATGGTACATCTTTTTGAACCGGGTGTTGTCCCCCTTCCTGCATCGCTCCATGATGGCGTGGCGCAGAGCCCTCTCTTGTAGCCTGTACTTTTCAGGCTCGTGTTTGTGGGGAGTGGTTTGCCTAAACAGCTTTCCATCTTCTCGCACTGAAGCTCTGCCTTTACAGCCAAGCTTGAAGTACTCGGTGCATCGAAGTGAAATTCGTCCACCTTTCATTGTTCTGTTGACATGGTAGTCGTGGCGGTTAGGCCCGCGCCAAAAACGAGTCCCTGGCCTTATGCCAAACCCCGGCTTTAGTTTAGGCATGGCTTTCCTGTGGAGAGATGTTAAGATCAGTTTAATTATCCCTTTAAGGCATTGATTAACCTGTTGTGAAGTTTTAGATTTACTCATGTTTTGTATGCTTAGCTTAGTGCAAGGAAGACTCTTTTGTTCAATGTTTGACAATTTTTTAGTTTTATAGTATTGGATGTCTGATTTTAGGGTATAGTGTTTATTTAGCTGGTTATTCTCAGTGAATCTTTGTTTGTGTGTGTGGGGGGGGGGGGGGGAGCTCTTTACTGGTTATAGTTTACTTATTTAGTTCAATGGGTTGAATAGTTATCTGAGGTGGAGGAAATACATGTGTACACCCCGCAACTTTACTTTTCTTGCACCTAGTAAAATGTTAGCTTTTGCATACAAATTATGTGGTTTTGGTTCTTTAATTGTATTTGATTTAACTGATTTATTAATTAATGAGAAATGAATATCAGGTGCTACAAAAATGTTTGATCGCAAGATTTTTGCAGTTGTAACCCACTTAAGAATATTTTAGCTTTGGACTAACTCATTGCCAAAACTGTGTCAACAACCCTAGAGACTCAAATGATATGTGCTTATCAGAATGCTCATTGCCTATGCTATATGCTCTGTTCTCTGTGGAAATAAAACGGGGCTTCAATATAACTGCGCATTATTTTTTCAACATCTTTATTTTTATTCTTTTCCTCTTTCCTCTTCTGTGGTTTCTTAATAACACTGCACTCCTTTGCATCAACTTTCTTTCCCCCCTTGTTGGCATCCTCCTCGTTCAGTGCAGATTTCTCATTCCAAAAGTCCTTGAAGTTGGAGAGTTGTGCTTACAGAGCCTCTTTCGCTATTTCATCCTTCACCTACAATAGAAGAGAACTTTTGGTTGAAACACAAGACAAATTAACTTCAACCACAGCATGAAGTTCATGAGAGTTTTCTTTTGCAAATGAATGTAAGCGAAACACTCAATCGCACCACTGTTAGTGTATTTATTAAAATATAGTGAGAGTCGAATGAATTGAAACGAATGAAACCTTTTTTGTCTCAGAAATATGGCTTTTGATTTGAACTTACAGCGTACTTCTTTGGATGTTTCTGCTGCTTGCTGTTGCTCGTAACCATTGATTTCTGTCCATCCTGGCATAAGAGAATGAGAAGAAAAGGTTCTAAACACATTCACATGTTGAGACATCATAAGTCAAGCTGCGACTATGACACATTCTACTTACTGGTTCAGTAGTGGAGGAGTTGGTGGTCTTATCATTGGAGGTGGAACTGATACAGGATCAGATGCCTAGGGGGGGGGGGGGGGGGGGGAGGGAGGGAATCAGAAGCAATGGGAGTGGGGCGGGGGTGGGGTGTGGGAGTACAACGGGTGTAAAAGGATGTATCCCAACATGCATAAATTGCATCTAAACACTTTTTACTGGCTGACAATGGAAAACAATTAATTTTTAAGAGTGTGTTCATGAGTAATTAGTTGCTCTTGTCTGATCTATGAGTTTGGGGGCCGTCCGCAAGCAGGGACATTTGTAGTGCATCTGTTTGTGGGTGATGGTAAAATCCTACATGTAGATGTGCACGGACAGTTTTTGAGGCGGAAAGGGTTCCGCGCACTGGCATTGTAAAGACAACCAAGACAAAGCTTAACCAAGCGCACAGAGGACATCAGGGACCAAGGACATCAGCATCGCAACCCCTTCGTGTCAGTGACCAAGTCAGCAGGGTACTTACTGCTGCAACGGCTTCAATAGATGGACTGCTCGGAAACACAAATGCGTATTTAGAAAATAAAGACTCTGCTCGAGAGGGCAACGGCGGTAGACACGGAAAAAAATCCGCCAAATCGCAAGTGCTTCTTTTCTTATTGGGAGGGTAGGTTGGGGTGGGGGTACTCTGCAAATAACTTCACGCCGCTCCCTATTTGGCTACCATCGCCACACTGCCTCGTTGTATACAGCAGGTGCTCTGAAGAGAAGTTCAAGCGAGGCGCATTGCAGCAGTTGAAGAAGCGAGGTGCATGCAGCAGCAATTGAGGTAAGGATTTCTATTTAGACTTTTTGTAAGCTTAACTGGGTGCTTGTGTCCGCCCCCAAACCCCCACCCCCACACGCGTCGTGCGGTCCTGTCAAACGTAGTGTCCTTAATCTGTTTCTTCTCACTTGAACTTTGCACATGCACTCTAACGATATACATTGTGGCAGTGCAGTGGAGTAGGATGTTCATAAAATTTTACTGTAATCCATTCTAATCTTTATGTACCCATTTCTTTTTCAGTAAATTGAAGAAACATCGATTTTCTCATCCCTACGGCCATCCGTCCCCCTATCCGCAGCACAATCATTTCCCCTCTCATCCCTGCCCTCATGACCATCCTAATCACTTCTACCCCCATCCTCATGGTTACCCCCACCCTAACCACTTCCACCCCCATCGTCATGGCCACCCCCATCCTCATGGCTACCCCCACCCACCCCCATCCTCATTCCACCCCCATCGTCATGGCCACCCCCATCGTCATGGCCACCCCCATCCCCATGGCTACCCCCATCCCCATGGCTACCCCCATCCCCATGGCTACCCCCATCCCCATGGCTACCCACATCCCCATGGCTACCCCCATCCCCATTGCTACCCACATCCCCATGGCTACCCCCATCCCCATTGCTACCCCCGTCTTCATGGCTACCCCCATCTTCATGGCTACCCCCATCCCCATGGCTACCCCCATCCCCATGGCTACCCCCAGCATCCCACTACTACTCCCCCTGCCTCTGAGCCCCCTGCAGCTGCCTCCTCTTCCACACCCGATCCTACCCCCCTTTCTGTCCCCACCACGGCTACTATTTCCCCTCTCCCTGCATCCTCTGCCCTTGTCGCTCCTTGCGCTACCTCCTCTTCCACACCTGATCCTACCCCCCTTTTTGTCCCCACCACGGCTACCATTTCCCCTCTCCTCTGCCCTTGTCGCTCCTTGTGCTGCCTCTCCTTCCACGTCGGACCTTGCACCTCTTCCCATCTCTTCAGCGACGCCTTCAAGTGCTCCTCACATGGTAAGCTTCACTGTACTAGGAGCAAGCTCCAATGTTCTGCGCGTCGAAAGTTATTATGAGGTTGCTTGCGTGAAAGAAAGGATAATTGATGAATAAGAAGAAAAATAGTTTTCGTTCAGTGTACACATACAAGTGGGTTTATTAGAATTTATGCTTGGTTTAAACTTAGCACAGGAAAGATCAATCATAAATGAGCATGACAACAACAAGCTTCATTGAAGCAAAACCTATGAATAGTAACCCATAATAATTTCCAAGTCTTCAAACTGCACAACCAAATGGAACCAGGCACAGCTAATATAAGCCAAAGTATCACTGATGGTTGAATAAGAAACTACTCTCTGAAAATTTAACAATTAGGGACTACTTATTTTAAAACAATAAACCAAGGAAACAAACTTGAACACAAGCTTAGTTACAATAAAATTTGGCGGAGATGCAATGTTAACAATACTAGACAGGAACGGTCTGTGGTTTTCACATGCCTCTTCCTGGCTAGAATGCATAGAAAAAGCAAAACATTATTAACGATTTATATACAATATTTTGTTGGTAAATCAGTCCAAGTGCTCATCTGAATGCATTTCCACATTCACGTGAGGTGCTCGACAATAGAAATGGAATTTAGCTGGGCAACAAAAGTGTGTTAATAACAAACTTAAAGCAAACCAAGTAGAGATTGTTGAAGGTGTGTCACAGCCACACATATCCCTTTAAAACAAAAGAATGTTTCAAATAGACCTGGAACAGCCTAATACAAGCCCAGCATAAATTTACTCTCAGGTACACCAATGCATTAGCTTGTCCTCATCATCTAAAATAATGTTTGCTTTTGATAGGAAATTACTGATACCAAATGTGATATATGGTTCTACAAAAAATAATTGCAAAGTTCATACAAATAGAAAATTTACTAGTTTTGCATATGTCTTTCTGATTTGAACATTCAAGCAAGCAATTGATTCTGGACATGACTTTATAAAGACTATAGACTATAAAGGTTCCAAAGGCTATAAAGTCAAGATTACACCAGAAAAATGATTTCATCATGTTAAGTACTCCTGGTAAAATATCAGTGCAATATTTAATGCCGAGGACTTCGATAATTCAAGATGGGATAAGCAGAAACATTAGGTACAAGGGACACACACAAGGACAAGCTTCAGTAACATCGGCTGTTTCAAATTGACTGGAGGAAGCAGCATTATCGTCAGGTTGTGCTTGTTGACTGATGAGGCTATTTTCCATTATTTTTCTGGTCAGCAAACATTATGGTTGGTCTCCATCTCACTCCTCAGTTGGAAAAGGGCTAAGGGAAGAGCAAAACAGTTTAGTAACTAAACCAAACTTGTATGAAAATTAAACCAAATTTGTTTACATACATAGTAGGCAGGGATCTCCTCGGTTTCATGCCTTCAGTTCTGATAGCCAGAATCATGTTCAAAGACGAAAAAATCACCATTCGCATCCTAAAACAAACATTCATTAAACAAAACATCATTAAAAAATGTTGAAAGCATAATTTTTTGGAGTCAGCTGGCAGAAAATGTCCAATGTTTTGCAGTTGCCAGATTTCTATCTACATTTTTTCTTTCCTCAGTATTGATATAGTTCTTGGTTTTGTTGCTTTCTGACTCGAGTCATTTTTATCACATTGGCAAATGGAAACTAGTTCATTTTAGCCATTTTCAATTCTTGATATCAAAATGTACTCACCACTGGACAACAAAATAATTTGTCCACCCTCAGAAAATTTGAAGTACATTATGGACTTCTTGTAGGCTTCTTAGTGGCCCTTCTGAACATCACATTCAAAAATTGGAGTGGTTTGCAATCTCAAAATGATGCAGATCAATCCTGGACAAAAGAGAACAAAAATTATGAAAGTAAATTGGCATTCATTTATCCTCTTGTTTCTGTTGCAGACCTTGGCAGAACTCAACAATGTGCTGGCAAAGAAGGTGGGAGAACAGCTCCAACCAATTTACAGTAATTCCTTTTTTAAAACTTTATATCAATAAATAAATAATGTAATTGTATTTCTGTTCACAGGAGAAGCAAGAGCGCACAGTTAACAGCGGGAAGGTTGTTGTGTCGCATTGGAAAGGTACGGTGCACGAAGTTTGGTCGTAGAACAATTGAAAAATACAGAGGTTCACAAAATTTGTTTGACTTACAGAAATGAAGAAGAAGGAGGCAAAAGAAAAAAAGAGAGAGGAGAAATTGACTAAGGAGTTTGAAAGGGAACTGTTGAAGAATCTGGAGGAGCCGACAGACGACCACATTGTAGATGAGCAGGTGAAAACAATGTCCATTCACTGGAATTACTAGTGAAAGAGAAACAGCACAAACTTAATATTGAATAGGACACCAACTGTGCTTCCCGTAAATCGAGCCTTGAATTTAAAGAATGTCAAATGGACAAAATGTAATGCACCTCAATTGCCCCTAATAGGAACTTCACAATATCAAGAAAGATGGCCACGATGAGGGAAGAGGGGTGCAGAGCTCACATCTCTCAGCTTGAAGAGGACCCCAGTGTGGGTTTCCTGAAGAGTGGCCTGGGGCCCTTTACCCTATTTGAGGACTTGGTAATGTTTTGATGATACACTTATATGTCTTGACAATATATAACAAACCTAGACTGACCCCATACTAAGTAACTGCAACATTCATTTCAGAAGGATGAAATGTTCAAGGAACTTGACAATTTATCCAACAGTGACATCGGACCACAGCATCTATATGGCCGGATACTGCCAGAAGTAAGAAATAAAAATAATGACCAAGCAGCTCAACCTCTACGACAAGTAATGTAATATATCTTTTATATTACAGGCAATCATCTACGGCCTTCGTAAGCTGTATGGAACTAGAGGAAAGGCAGAGGAGAGGGTTGAGTACCTGTGCAAGAAGGTGCATATTAAAAAGGCCAAATAAATATGATTAACTGAGCAGCAGACTGATCTTTTAAAACACCATACCCAGGTTTAAAAGAAACACAAATAGCTTTAAAATACTTACCTTCTATCATGAAGGAAATGCGAAATTTCAGGTTCAACCCTCTAATTAATATTCATTCTTCAGAGTTCATTGCACCCTTGGTAAACAACACTGCCCTGAAGGCACTTGGGCGAACATGCATCACCTGAAATAGTGAAATATCAAAGTCAAATTTGGATTGACTCTGAGGCGGCATTAATTTTATCAAAAGAACTTCTGACGCCTATTTTCAAAACGGACGTAAATTAAAATTTTGAATTAGTGCTACAAAAGAAACACATCATATCAATTCTAAAAGAATTGGATTGATGCCCTGCCTCAAGGATCAATTCTATCCTAACAACATTGAATATGGGTAATTATTAAAAGATAGTCAAAACTTCTAGAGGAGCATCAACTTTAGTTAAAGGATTTAAAGGGTGTTGGCAAAGGAGTCAAGTGACAACCAGTGACTCGTCGGGTGATACGTGTTTTGTTTACGTTTTCAAAACGGGCCCCGCACGAAATGACGAGCCATCTTTGGTCGTGAGTTTGTCTGTCTGTCTATCAGTCACGGACTTTCCAAAAACACCACGCAACCGTTTTGGCTCCGGATTTAAATATCGGTTCTATAATAATCGACGCACAAAATAACGAGCCACTTTTTCGACTAATTGCGTTTGAAATATTTCGTACTAATAACAGAAGTAGGGTATTTCAATGGCGTGGGGTTGGCACTGCAGTGACGTCACGACAGCCGTCCGCCCCGCCCAGCCTACACTTTGGTGCACTCTGCGAGCACCCCCCACAGTGTTCGTCGTGTTCATCGTGTCGTGTGCCCTGTGTTGTGTCCTTAGTGTCCTTAGTTGTGTCCAGTCGCTGCACTCTCTCCGTGTGCGGGCCTTGAAATCGTGAGTAATTTCATCTGCAAGATAACCAGTAGTAGAATGGCTGTGCAAACGTGCTTGTGTGTGCCGGGCTGCAGGCTACCATGCTTGTGCATGCAATATTAGAGAACGTTAAACTTTCCTTCCCACATATCGGCGTGCCTGACAATGAGAGAAGGGCGCCCTTCTCTCATGGCCTGATCGAGTTCTTAATTCGTAAATTTAACTCCATTTGCCACAGCATACGCTCTGGCCCCGCCGCGTAACCTCCCATGCCGCACCATCAGCAAAGTAATATTTTCATTTTACAGATGCCACGTAAGAGAAAGCGCCCGCAGGCCACGGCCACACCCTCTCCGACGTGCTCCCAGTGCCCCCAGTGCCCGCCCAACCCTGCTGCGTGGTGGTACTGGTGTGCTCCTCCACCCCCACCCCTACCCCCACCTCCACCTCCACCTCCACCTCCACGTCCACGTCCACCTCCACCCTCATCAGTACCCCTGCCCCCTCCGGTACCCTCCCCCCCCCCCCGTTCCCACCCCCGTGCCCCGCACGGTGCCCTCCCCCCTCCTTTCCATCCCCCTGCCCGCCCCCGCTCTCCAGGAGCCGCCCACACCATCTACCTTCTCCCCATCACATGAGTGTTTTGATTTGGGACTTCAAACCTCCCCCTCCCCCTCTGTTCATGAAACCCCGAAATGCTCAAAAAAAAAGAACAAGAACAAGAAAACGAAAAGGAAAAATTCTTCTTCCTCCTCTTCCTCCTCCTCATCCTCCTCCTCCTCATCCTCCTCCTCCTCCTCCTCCTCCTCCTCTGCCTCCTCCTCCGCTTCCTCCCAAAAAACGTCATCCGATTGTGTAAGTTTTGTTTTAAAAATCCCCTTTTCAATTCCTTATATATTAGTTGCTTCTATTAATGGTATACTTTTAACTGCAGGCAATAGTTACCAAGAAGGAGAAGAAGCAAAAGAAGAAGAAAAGGGAGAAGATGGACAAGGCCACCCCGCAAGAGGTTGAAGAGCAAGAGGCAGCCCCAAAGGTATCTATGATCTGGTTTGTTTCTAACGAATTGTAAATTTGTGACAATATCATAATTTTTTCATTGTTCTACCCTTGTGTAGCGTAACACAGCTGTCCAAATTGGAAATGGAAGTGGACGGGGAAGGGGACGGGGAAGACCCCGCATCTATAAACCTAGAGGTAATGTTGCAAAGGATTCCGTCTTGAGTTAAAACCTTTATCTCACCTGTCTTCTAATGGTTTTTTTTTTGTGTGTGTTTCAGAGTTGTTGTAATACAGTGCTAGAGTGTGCTACAGTGTGCTACTGCTAATTAAATTACTGAACAGTCTATGAATATTTTTAATTGTTTTCCAATGTCCAAAAATTTGACCTCAACAAACTAGTGCACACATTTTTGAGAACTCCTTATGTATTTGTGTCAAGAGCATGATAGGCACACCTTAGTAATTTGCTTAGACGGGACACTCGGTAGCATTGAAACGTACATTTCAAATTGAACATTCAAACTGATTCAGGTTTTTCCGTTACTTTCACTTAGAAATAATTGATCACAGAAGGATTCTCCTATTCCCCACATTTTTGTGGTGAAGTACTGAAACTTCTCAATACTATGACCATTATTTTTTTGACGTAGCTGGACCTGCATTAAAATAGGCCTGAAACTTACTGACAGACAATTCGTTGTTTAATATGGTGACATGTAAGGGTTTATTAGAAAAAACACGGGTTGATGTAATTCTGTTCAACGAAGAAAATTCATATTGGATAAAGAATTAAGACCAAAGTTAAGTGTCATTCTTCTTTGTGGAGTACAATCAAGTGATGTGCCCTGTATACGTGGGGTATCGGCACTTGTACTCCACGCCACGCCATACACATAATATAAGTGGGTAAGTGC
The DNA here is from genome assembly GCA_026979955.1 of Megalurothrips usitatus. Taxonomy (NCBI): domain Eukaryota; kingdom Metazoa; phylum Arthropoda; class Insecta; order Thysanoptera; family Thripidae; genus Megalurothrips; species Megalurothrips usitatus. The sequence goes on along the minus strand of JAPTSV010000835.1, from coordinate 10,111 downwards.
AGAGCACGCCACCATCGCTCCCGCCGTTCGAGCGCCCCTTTTCCAAAACCCGCTACCTCCCTGTGCCTGTCCATTTATTACTCCCTTGACTCGCAACTAAAACTTCGACAGGTACGTCTTTTAATAAAAAGCGTAGTGGACGAGCCAGGGCTGACAGTGTTGTAACTGTTGCCACTCAGAAAACTGGGGAACAGTTAATCCAGAAACATTTGTCGAGCAGATGGTGACTAATGTCTGAACGGAGCAAAGAAGCCCTCAAAACAACTTAACTTGTTTCCAAATGTGTGATGACTGGCATGAAATCAAACTTACTTCAGTGAACTTGATAACAAAAGAAAAAAAAGTGACCCTTCCTGCCAAGTCGTTTATGGCTTCTGTGTTCTAGCCTCTGAAGTGAAGGCTGCAATAAAAAAGTTTTCAGAGCATTCAAAAATGATACATTCTGAATATAGTACAACAGGTCACCCATGAGAAGCCAAAAATTTATGAATAAAAATAATTAACAAACAAATGTAATTGCCTTCTTGACCAGTATTTTATTTGCGTGCAACACAGGTGTAAATAAGTATCACATCATCCTATTCTAAATAAATTATGTGATATATGAAATATAAATGCCAGAGTTATTGACAGCATTCAGCTGTGTACATTTTACTTTAGTAGTGGCTCAAGTGACACCCATGTGCCATTGAAATTATGAGGTTTCTTTATCTGAACTACATCACCACATACACTTACATACAGAATTAATGGTGAACTATATAATATGGGAAAGGCGCTGGGTTATTTTCGGTCTGCTTCAGTCCTTCTTGAACGTTTTGTTGAATAGTGGTTCCGCATTGTGGGGTTTAGTTTTGTTAAAGTACGTATTGTCATCTGATCAGAAAAAAAATCAAGATAAGCATAATATTAAGCTACAAGCAGGGGTAGTAATGTCCCTTCTTGTAAGACAAGTTTATTTGACTCACAAAGTGGATGAATGATGGAGTCACTCTCCTATGGTGTATCCTGTGAACTAAAGAGCACAAATGTCATGTAAAGAACATGAGAAACAGCAACTTGCATTCAATTCACACAAATCAGTTCTGATGTGAAAATATAGGAATGATAGCATAAACAAGGTAAATAATGATAATCAACAATAAGATGCGCATGCACCACTGCAATTTTTCACCAAACCAAAAAAGAAAGAACTTCAAAAATTTTCTCGACGTTAGGCAAAGCCTGAAATATATTTGAAATATGCAAACTTTGATGTTCAACCTTTTCCCAGGGATTCTGTGGTTTCAAGACATTTTTTGAAAAGGTAAAATAACAATTTTCCACGCAGCAAATGTTTAAGAAATGGTCACAGTTACATGAATAATAAGTTAGTGTTTTTCCCCAACAGGCAGAACAAGAGCAGCAAAGACAGGAGGAAGAAGGTGTAGCCACATGCCATTTGCAAGGTATGATACCCAGAGCAGTACCTATGTCATGTTTGTGCATCATTGAATTCCCATTTTAAAAAAAATATAATGAAAATAACCACTTGGCTTGCAGAGTTTAAAGCCAAGAAATTGCAAGAAAAGGCAGAGGAGGACAAAAGATTAATAGATCTTGAAAGGGAGTTCAGGGCAGAACTTGACAGACCAGAAGACTGCCAATTTGTTCATGATAAGGTAAAGTTTAAAGTCTTTTCGGCATGGTTTCAGTAATCTAACACCTTCAGCACTTACTGGAGTTGTAAACATTATCACAACGATCGTAATTAGTAACCATTGCTTTCTGCAGGAGCTGCAGACCTCTTCCATGGTCTTGATACTTTTGCGGAGGGGCAGCAAATGTCTGAAGTTCACCTGTATGGGCAAATATTACCAGAGGTAATCACACACAGCTAGCTAAGCAAGGAGACTGTCCAAAGCATGTGTTAATAATTATGGAATTCTTTTTCCTTTAGGCAATTATTTATGCACTGGCCAAACTCTATGGCAGCAGAAGAAAGGCCAAAAAAAGATACAGCTGGCTAAATTCAAAGATTTACGTAAAAAAGTAAATGTGAAATATAATTGATAACTCACTTTCATTACAAGTACTTTGGTTGCAACTATCCATGACTGATAAGGTCAATATATTCCCATTGATGCTCTTTGGAAGCAGAGACACCATGCTGTAACACACAAAGAATTGAAAAAAGTAATGTTCAGATTTAATGGGACAAACACTTTCACTCCAAAGAAACAGTTCTTTTGTAATCAAGGCAAGTGGCATGCAGCGACAATCCGTTGACTTCGTCACATCACAATGCGCCACCCTGACAGTTGTTGGGATTTGAAATGCGACACCAGAGAGTGGGTAATGTTAAATCTGCGAGACAATGACTTTCAGAAGTAGGCACAAACAAAGACTCACAAACAGCAGGCTGGGAAAACTTTTGCTTTTGCTTTGTGTAACGATTCTCAAGAGCTACAAGACTGGGAAGAATGTATTTTGAACTCACACTGAAAACAAGTACAGAGATAATGAGAACAAAAGTAAATTGCTCATATATTGGTTACCAATACAGAAAACCTTTTAAAAAATTTACATTCGTAGGTTAGAGCTCCCCACGGTTAAGAACTGACCTAGACGTAACAGGGCGATGCCCGACAGCAAACACGCCAAGCGGACGGAAATTCGTGGTATGGAGATTCATCGGAAGGCCGCTTTCCACGACAAAATAGAATTACCTTTAACGTAAACAGTAGGAAACAACCAATATCACCGTTGCCGCTCCGTCTATGTATTGATCACACACACACCGTGTAATTTTTCATACCCAAAAGGAATTGCAATGATGGATCGGTTGGCGCAGGCGCAGGTGGTGTACGACAAGGCGGTGGCCTGTTGGCGTCGTTTGAAAGTAACGGTCGCGTCGCTACAGAAATTGACTTGTTTGTGTCAAAGTTTTTTACGTATTTATTCAAATTTGAATATTTACTTCCGAGGACTGGTTCGGCATTCGGTTCTAGAGCCCGCTCCCCCCCCCCCCCCCCTCTTCGGTTTTCGGTGAGGTAGGGCAGGGCGGTGGCCGCGGTGGCTTTCAGGCAGAAACCCGCTGGCGTCGTTTGAACGCGTAACGGTCGCGTCGGCGCGCAGAGACTCGTCGGTGCCAAAGTTCTTCTATTATATTTGGTGATGCGGATTGGGAATTGGGATTCGCGCGTGAGTTCTCGGTGTATCTGAACGACGGCGATAGAGCATTTCTGTCGGCTTTGACGCCGGGTGCCCCGGCTGGATAATGTGTTGGCTGGGGTAAGCTTCAGTGGCAGTGAAACACTCGTGCTCTCCAAATCTCTGCCCTTCGGCTGGAGTACGGTAAGTCGTGTTGCGTGTTGGCGCCTGAGCTTTTGAATTTGATGATCATATATATTACTTTGGTGCGTTTGTGGCCTATTTTCGGACCGAGGGTTATATCGCGAGGGTTATGTTGCATCTGTAACCGATTCCCTCCTACCAGCGCTTTTTGACTTTCTGTTACAGTATTGGGGGGAGTGCAAAGCGCCTTTTTCTGAGTGTGGATTTTGGACCACGTTTTGTAAGGAGATAAACGGAGTGTTCATCTTTTGGTGAGCATTGTTAGTAAAGCCTAGTTGCTGGCCTAGTCTGGCTTATTTCTGATCGGATGTTTTTCTGCAGTTTGACCTCAGTGACTTCACGTGTTCATTTGCCCAAATGGTTTCTATGTCTTGTGGACTTCATTTGCCTTTGGAAACGTCAACATGGAGTTTAGTGGTGAGTATGGTTTTTGTCGATACTGGACTTGTGTGAATATGTTTGAGAGGTTGTGTTAGCCTTGTATATAATTTAAATGCATTTTATTCAATAGCATCTTCATTGTGTGTTCTGATGCACTATCTCTGCTTCTTTCAGTTTGGAGGTGGTTGCGAAGTGAACAAATTCCCTGACGAGGTACGATTTTGAAGGGGAGTATGTGGAGTACCGTCTGATAGTCTAATGCTGCGACTTATTGGTTTGGGGTGAGTACTGTCGAAATGCCACGTCTGTTTCTGATATTCTCTGTGTATGTCTTTATTAATGTGATCGTGCCAAATCTTGTCGGCAGGTGTAGCATGAACTGTCCATTGCATGTCCAGTGTGACACGTGCGTTACAAGTCATGCTTGCCAATGGACATCAATGGTTTCACTCAGCATTGACTCTGTTTTGACCTTGTGTCTATTATGTGTGCAGCATCATTAATGGTGAGCAAGATGATTTAGTTAAAATTCCTCTCTGCAATAGATATTAATAAATGTTTCCTTTCATTCAACTATATCACACTGAGCATCTCACCATTATGCTCCATTGTTTAAAAAAATTATTTAACTAGTATTTTGGATTTACTGCCAGAACAAGGTAGAAAGTGTGTCATTCCGATTGTGTTGCTTGTCCTCCTACGTGTCATACACAAGTTCAATGGAATGGAATGCACTTGTTTATGAAGATATAATTAGGGCTTTCTTCTTATTTCAGTAATGGTTCAAGATGCTGAAAGATCTGCATCACTCAGCCAGGGAAGTGTGGAGTTTGCTGGTTCACCAAATGAAGTAATGGAATCATGTCAGTCATCTGGACACTTCAGGCGGACCTGTCATGGGGTGTCTTTAACATCACTACATCATGTTCCATGCGCCCCACACTTTATGGGTGAGTTGTCTTCATTACTTCATTGTCACTCATCTATGGGTACCTCTATCCCGCTATTGTGAATAATGCACTGCTCAAGGGGCTCCTGAAGATTGGTTCATAAAATATTGATATTGCTAGATGTCGAAAAAAGTGTGTGTGCAGCTTCTGTAGAATCTCTTCACTGATACATTTAAAAAAAAAAAACATTTTTTATACATGTACCGTCTAGCATGCGGACGGTTTAAAACCAGATAATGTATGGTTTAAAGAGGTTAAGACGTGTTTTAATGGGGACCAGGAATGATTTATGTAGAGGTGCTTCAGATTTCCGTAAGGTATGGTTCATGTTAATCGGGAATTAACTGTCCTGCAGTACTAAGCCAGGATTACTATGGTGTATGTAACTAGATGTGTGGATGAGTATGACGAGTTTCATAAGTGTTCTTTGCTGATGATTGTATGCTTCCTGCCATTAGTAAACTGCAAATGATAATTTTCCTGTTAGCTGAAACTAAGATGGAGAAAGTTCAGATGCCTGCCAAGTATGTGTCGATTGCACCCTCCGCCCCAACCCTTCCCACCCTATTTCTCATCGTCTCACAGCTGCCTTTGTCTTTCCATGGTGGAGCGGGTCCTCTATTGGACCTGGGAATCTGGCATAAACCCCACTGTAAGGCCCACCACTATGCCAATCCCAACATAAGTGCAGTAAACATTGAACAGGAGGCAAACTACTGAGCTTTCATCATCATGAGACATAAGCAAGACTTGTTTAATTGGTTAATAAGTATACTATGTAGGGTTTTTCAGGACTACCAGAAACGGAACATGGAATATGTGCTTTCTATTTTTGATGTTGTGTTGGAGCCCGGTGGGCAGCCGAGCCGCTCCGCGGCGGAGCTGTGGGGCCTCTTGTTCGGCCGAGCCGCGCCGCGGCAGAGCTGTCACAGTATTAGGGGCTTTCAGGACTACGAAAAACGGAACATGGAATATGTGCTTTCTATTTTTGATGTTGTGTTGGAGCCCAGCGGGCAGCCGATCTGTGGCCTCTTGCTCGGCCGAGCCGCGCCGCGGCGGCACGGGAGGGCTGCTCCGCGGCGGAGCTGTGGGGCCTCTTGTTCGGCCGAGCCGCGCCGCGGCAGAACTGTCACGGTATTAGGGGCTTTCAGGACTACGAAAAACGGAACATGGATTGTATCGCCTTTTGGTTTTGATTGTCCGTCATTGGAGCCCCGTAGGCAGCCGAGCCGCGCCGCGGCGGAGCTGTGGGGCCCCGTGTTGGGCCGAGCCGCGCCGCGGGTGTCACTGCGTAAGGGGTTTTCCGTCTGGCCGGCGGGGGGTGGTAGGAACAGCTGAGAGCTCCCAGAGGGCCAGCTGCCTCCGCCGTGTGCTGGACTTCCGTCTGGCCGGCGGGGGGGTATTAGGGGGGGGGGGGGGGGGTAGGCAGAGCTGAGAGCTCCCAGAGGGCCAGCTGCCTCCGCCGTGTGCTGGACTTCCGTCTGGCCGGCGGGGGGAGGGGGTGATAGCAACAAATGCAGTTTAAAGGGGTAGCTTTTTTGCGCTAGCGAGGGGATGCTCGCGTTTAGCTTGATCTCTAGTGCGAGTGGCTCAGCCCATCTGTCGGCAAAGCTGCGTTTCTATGGGGTGTTCTCTCCTGTGTGTGGACGAGCGAGAGGTGAGGCTTAAACGCGGGCGTGGGGCCGAGCCGATCCGTCGGCAGAGCTGCGTGTGCTGCCCTCCAGTGGGGGCGAGCGAGGGGCGAAAATATTTATACGCGAGAGAGCGAACGGCCGACTCGCTTCGTCGGCAGGGCTGCGCTTTTACGAGTTGCTTCTCTCCCGTGCGTGGGCGAGCTTTGGGCAAGGTGTTTGATACTGGCGTATCCGCTCCGCAGGTGGCACGGGGCAGGGAACTTCAGGACATAGACGGAATGGGAATTACTTACGTATTATGTTGGTGATATAATGTGTGCCATTTTGTGATGGAACCCGCAAGTGCAGACGGAGGAGGAAAGGGGGGGGGGGGGGGGCAGAGCAAGGCACTGTGAAACATTACATTTTTTACCATGCGAACCGGCTGCTGTCACCATAATATGGATATGACTGCACCTATGGCCCTGCCTTCGGGGATTTCGGATACTGCTCGTTCTTTCTTATTTTTGTAGGGACCGAGCTGGTGCTCGTCGACCAGTCCTAGGCAGTGCTGGACTCGCTCCTCTACACACTCCTCGCACCAAGCAGTCTACAGTCACGCAGCACCCGTGTTCCTTTCGCGCAGCTGTATGGCTAAGATGATTTTCACAAGTGAGTCGTTGGTCATTCGTATATGAAGTAGATTGGGATTCAATGTTAACTAAAATCGTTGTTCTTATCTATTTTTCAGCACACCTTATCAGCGTCTTAATTCTAGTACTTATTCAAGACCTGGATTGGCTTGTCGCCGCGGTCACGGCGCCTGCCGGGTAGGCAGTCACGACTCCTGCAGCGCTTCCGTGCAGTGCGGGCTGGCCTACTCTAGCGTTCGCAGGCGCTCGTCCACGCCGCTAGTTAGGGGTACGTGGACGTACGAGGGCCGAGTTGTACTGGATTTTCTTTACATGCTACTCGTTTGAATTTCGTCGGTTATCTTGTTCAGCCGTAGTATCGTGTTTGTTACCGTTTGGTTGGCTTTCTCGTGTGTTGTCCCTGCGAATTTCCTATGGTTTGCGGCTGTAATTGTATTGTAAAACTTAATTTCTACGCATTACTAAAATGTTTTACTTTGTTCCTTTCAATGCATGTCTTTATTGTCTTCAAGTTTGCTCATAACTTTATGTATGTATAATGACAGTGGAAATAGCATTGAGTTTGTGTCGCAAGGCACTATATGGTACGTTGTGTGCATGCGTTTGTGTCTATAATTATCTGTTCATGGTTTGTTAAGCATTGATTAAAAATATGAGGTGAATCTTCTTGTCTGATTATTCTGTATTGATCCATTGAGTGCAATCGAGGTTGTCCTATTTCACCTACACACTAAAACTCACGTTTTTTTTTATTTATTTAATATTTTATTTATTTTTATTTATTTATTTAATATTTTTTTAAAAAATAAAATGGGTAGGACAATTAAATGGTAGGCAAATTGACCTACACCCGCGCAGGGCCATCAAAGATTTGAATTTTACAAATTTGTTAAAAAGCCCTAATAGTGGCTTTGTCGTGCCGTTTGACAGGTAAGTATTGATGTGACAGAAAAATTCATAGAATATAAAATGTTCAGGATGGTCGGAAGTACCCGAGAACCTTTTTTCATATTTTTCGGCGAATATTTTGTAGCCTACCTTCAAGGGGCAGAATCGAAAATTGTCTATTTTAGGCAATTTCATGACATTTTGAAGGCCACATTCTCTTTTTGTTTGAATTTGAGCAGTTTCGAACTACTCATTTCACTACATTACCCTCCCCCCCCCCACCCCTCTTTCCTCGAACAGGTTGAAACATGTTGGCGGTCGACAGCCGTCGAATGTTTGAACTTGCTCTAGATCTGAATTCGGTTTGACACCGCCACTTATGTTTCGGTCCGCATTTTCGTCAAACAGGTTGAAACAAGTTAGCGCACGATAGTCATTCAAAGTGTTTGAACGTGTTGTGCGCGCCGCCACTTATGTTTCGGTCCGTATCTCTCGTGCATATCGCTGTTCTTTCTTTTAAACATTTCTGTTGAGTCTCGCAAGTTTCGACGTGTCGAGTTTTGAGTTCGCGAGTGGTCTCGTTTCGTACATTTCGCGAGTGATCTCGTCTGATCTGGTGCGTGTCGCGATCGAGCGAAGCAATAAAGGCTTTTCTTCTTGGAGTTTCAGGCCTCTTCATTGACTTTTTCAGGTCAACCCACTCCGCATGCGCTTTCACCAGCTTGTCAACCGCGTATGGTTCACTGATCATGGAGCCATCCTTGGTGAAGCCACCTTTCACCCAGAGGGGCAGTACTTCTCTGTAAGCTTGATAGCATGCCTCTCTGATGGAAACTGCAGGTGGCTTGTGCAAAAACACGTAGTAATCAGTGCCCGCGTGGTTTTATAGCGTCAGCAGTGGGTCTGCTCCCCTCACGCGTGGTGCGTCGGCTGCATCAGCTCCCGGCCGTGTCGCGGTGCGGCGCGTGTCCGGCCTCTGCTTCCTCTGACGAGGAGCCCAACGGCGAGCAGCAGCAGCAGAGTATATATGTGTCCGCGTCGTGGCGCGGCGCCGCCTGCCGCCACTGCCGCCCGGCTCGTGGCCTTGATAGCGCCCCCTCTCCTCCTCGGGCCCCGCTCAGCCCCCGCTCGGCCACCGTGACGCCACGCCGCACACACGCGTCCATCCACTTTTCGCGCGCATTTTGTCATTGCGGTCGTGCGGACGGACGACTCCATCGTTGGAAAGCGGCGGCGGCGGCGCGCGCCGCGCGCGAGGCCCCCCCCCCCCCCCCCGGACACGAAGGTGTATCGGGAGTGGGTAGGAGGCGCACGGCCCGACCCAGAGGAGAGGGAGTTCGGATACAGCATATGTAATTTATGGTCTAATGGGCACCGAGGAAGGAGGAGGATCGGGTGGAAGCGGAATTTGAGGCGTTTGGGATGGACTCAATGATGAGTCTTTTGCACCGGCCGAGTACATGTCCGCTGTTCGAAGCTATATTTGGCTATGAAACGGAGGGACGATCCCTTGACTCCAGATCCCCTCCCGGCTCCCCTCCCCAACCCTCTCTCTTTCTCTCCCTCTCTGTCGCTCACGCACACACTCTCTTGCTGCTCCTTCGCTTCCTCTTCGTTGTAAGGGGCAGTGATGTGTGTGTAGAGGAGAGGGAGGGGGGGGGGGCAGCAGTGGCCTTCACACACATCGCAGGCCCACGATTTGGCGCGCGCGAGATTTGCCGCGTTTTTTGTCATTGGCCAAGACAGGACAACACACACACACACACACACACGCGGAGGCGCGGGGAAGAGGAGCGGGGGAATCTGCTGGCGAGCGGCGGGAGAAGGAGCGAAAAATACAGTGGTGAGGTAACGGGAGAAGGAGAGGGAAGGATAGACTTTGGCGCCGCTGCGGCGCGCGGGGTCCGGGCGGGGGCCCTAGGCGGGCAGCAGCCGCCGCGGCGGCGGGCCCCCAACCGTCTGGAGGTAGGCAACACGGGCCACGGCCGCAGCGTGCGGGCGCCGCCATGAGGGCGCGAGGCCCCAAACGTCCTCCACACAGCCTTCGCCCGGAGGCCGCAGCCGGCCCTTCGACCCTGGCAAGGGCACAGGGGCCGAACGACCTTACCCCCGCCCCGCCCCCCGCAGGAGCCTTGCCCGTATCACAACACGCACGGCCGGCGAGGCAGCGCCCCCCAGTTGTAGAAAGGACCGTTCCGAACCATTCACCTCACCTAAAAGTGAGGTTTTCGCAGACGCTCGGACCGAGGCCGTCAAATGCGGCCGGGCGGCCGGGGCGGCGCGGCCCCTG
>JAPTSV010000833.1:0-39865 GCA_026979955.1 Megalurothrips usitatus | reverse complement strand
CTGTAGGCCGACCGCTGCCGCCCTGTGACCTTTGAACCCTCGTATCTCTTGAACGGATAGTCGTACAAAAGCCGTAGACACATCATCTTAAAGCTAATGAGTTTTCCTACTGCGTTTATAAAAGGTGTTTTTTTGATTCGGGTGTCTGATTTTGAGAAAAACTGAATTTTGCTTGTCTATACCATTTGAAAACATTGGCGAGATTTCAGTTTTTCCTCGATAAGATGAAAACCTAAACAGAAAAGCACAACACCCTGCACATTTTTAGATTCCCCTGGCCCTTATGCGTCAAAAGAACGAAACCAGGGTGTTCTACGACCATTTGGGATCGAACCACGTCCTTTCGTAGCCTCATTAAATTAAGGTTCAAAATTGGCAACTTTGAACACGGATTGTTCAAAAACCGCTCGATGGAATAATTTTAAAATTGGATATGTTGTTCTCCATGCCGAACTGTACCAAACCCCAAAATTTCGTCGGGCCGCTTATTTTTGGCCCTTATTCGACTAGGATGACTGGACTATTGAGGCCGCGCTGCGATTACTGCCCGAAATAGCCCCTCGCGTCTCCCATACGCTGCTGCGCTCCCCGGCAGGCGCCACCGGGCATCGAGCACCTCCTGGCGGCTGCCGGGCGGCGGCTCTGCCCAGAGGGCCTCGGCGGCCAGGTCCCGGGGCACGGCCGCCGCGCTCCCGGCAGGCGCCTCCGTAACTATAGCTAGAGTGGCGCGGGCCAGCACCGCGCCGGCGGCTGTCGCCGCGACGTCTGTCGCCGCGACGTCTGTCGCCGCGACGTCTGTCGCCGTCTGTCGCCGCGGCGTCAGCGCCGCGCCGTAGTAGCAGTACCTGACTGCGGTGCGTTTAGGGGCGCATGCCGAGGTCGCATGTGTGACTGACGCCGCGGCGATTGCTGGGAGTCGCCGCGGCGCGGCGGAGGCGACTCTAGGGTGAGCGTTCCGTGCTCCTAGGGTAGAAACACGTTGGCAGGAACGTGGAATCAGCGGCCGTGGACCAGGCGCAGATCAAAGGGTGAGGGGGACGAGCCCCCCCCCCCCCTCCTCCTGAGCTCCTCCATAGTCGCCTGCTATGTAGGCAACACGCGTAGCTCCCTACCTGCAGGCAGGCAGAAAGTTGTACATCGCCTCGCCCCCTCTGAGTCGCTCCTGGATCAGCTTGCCAGAGGGCATGCCACATGGTACAGGCTACGCTGTGTCTCCTCACTTCCTCTATCTACCCCCTCGCGGTTCGCGGGCCTCTGACCAAAAGGCATTTTTATACGGACCCCACGCTGAAGTCGACGGGGCCCTAGTGAAGCTTGGGCTGGTGGCGGTCCGACTTCTGCTCCAGGCTATCCTTTTTTCACTCCTGCCCCCGCCCCCCGGGAGGGGGGGGGGGGGGTAAGCGGGGCAGTGCCAGGGGCCGCGGTACGTACGTTGCGGTACATACCCCTCAGCGCCACGATCTGAGGCATGTAAGCCTCTCGTTCGGTAGCCACACAGAAGACACCACTCCGTGTGCAGCCGACCGTACGACGGCCCAGGCGGCTGCCACCGTCTTCGCCATGCACGGCTAGAGCCTGGGATTCTCCGCTATGCCCGGAGAGACGCGCGTAACGGTGAGGAACGGGGCCGCGGGGAGCGCGTCTACAAAATCGTTGCGGTGGCCATGGCCAGCGATCGGACGGCCGGGAGCCGCAGAGGGCCGACGGGCGTGTGCGGGACTCGGTCACGCCACACAGCCGGGGGACGAGGGTCACCACGACCACGCAGACGCGGTCCTGCAGCGACCCCTCCGCCCTGTGTCTAGAGGGCCACGCACGTCTACGACGTCTAACCAGTCCTGCTCCTCTTCGCACAGCACCTGTGCGGGCTGGACCCGCCGCGCCGAGTTCGAGTCCAGGGTCGCGTGCCTCTGACAGACAAGCCTCGGGGATGCAGTGGCGTCGGCGAGCGCGTCAACCGCTGCTGCGCCCCGGTGCCGACCCCACCCCGAGACTCTAGCATTCCGACAGGAAGTCGCACCCGGCGCGGTCGCGGCTGCCCGACGGCCAGCATGACGTGGCCGCCGACACTCCCGCGCGACGCAGGTGTGCTGCACTGCGGTCGGGGCCGCGCGGATGTTACCACGACGGCGGTTTGCGGGGCATGCCCAGGCATACCGGGCGAGTGGGATGGCGAGGGCGCCCTGAGTAGGGTATTCCGATCCTTGCTGCAGGCCGTGGTTCTGGTGCCAAAACATGGCGCATGGCCTGGCTCTGGCCAATGTTATGCGAGCAATACGCCACGCGCGGCAGAAGCAACGGCTAGTGGCCTTGTGCCTGTAAGCGGGGTGTAGAGGGGTGCGTCCAGGTTCGGGTCTCTGCGCGGTGGCCGCCGCGAGTCCGGGACACACAACGCCTATTGCGGCAGCGTCCCCGACGAGCCGAAGAAGAGCGCGAGCTCTCACTGTCCGACGGGTCGCGACGGCGACGGCAACGGACTCAGCTGGGTCCGAGGAGACTCCAGATCACAAGACGGGGACGGGGGTGAAGGGGGTGACGGAGTCCGCATCGCGTCTCCAGGGCCTTATCGCGCCTCATCAGCACATCCCGGTCCGAGCGGCGTCCGGACGCGGACCTGTCGCACCTGTCCCGCCGGCCAACACTTTTTTCTTTTGCCTTCCGGAAACTGAGCTCGCCTTTTGCGGCAGCGTCCCCGCCGAGCCGAAGAAGAGCGCGAGTTCTCACTGTGCGACGGGTTTCGACGGCCACGCACGGAGCACCGCATGGACTCCAGGGAGGAGGCCAGCACGGCGGACGGCGCGGCGTCGCCCAGAGCCGGCGGGGCGGAGGACGACGGCCGGAGGCCCGGGGGCTCTTCGGCGCCACCAGGGGTGTCGTCGACGGGGGCCTGGCGTCGACGTGGTCGTCGGGCACGTGCACGGCGGCCGGCGCGGCGTCGCCCAGAGCCGGCGGGGCGGAGGACGACGGCCGGAGGCCCGGGGGCTCTTCGGCGCCACCAGGGGTGTCGTCGACGGGGGCCTGGCGTCGACGTGGTCGTCGGGCACGTGCACGGCGGAGGTGGGGGAGAGGGGCTGCAGTTACATCTCACGGACGATGATGGGGCGGCGGTACCATCGTCCACCCGACATGGCGGGTCGGCGTCGTCGGAGAAGGTCCCGGAAATCATCAGCGCCAACGGACACGCCCTCATCGAGATCATGGTCCTCGAGGGCACTCTTCTCACTTGCAATCACTCCTCGCTCTACCGAGTCCACCGCACCGCACTCGCCGCTCGACTCTCGCTCTCTTAACTCCAGCTCAGCACCGATCCCGGCCGACTCTGCTTCCGGGTCCGCGCGGGGCGTGCCGTATTCCCGGCGCTGCCGTCGGCGCCGTGGTCAGACCCGGAGTGCGCTCGTGTTGGCGGCGGCGTCGGCGCGCCGGTGCGGCTGGTCTCCGAAGCCGTCGCCGACGGCGTCCTCGGTGGCGGGACGCACGGTGCGCGGGCGCGCGCCTCCCGGTGTCCCGGTAGCGACGTCGTCTGCCTCGTCCCTGCGCGGGGCCAGCCGTCCCAGCGAGGACCTGGCGGGTAGGGACGTGGATGCGGGTTAACGTGAGCTCGGTGCTCGTCCAGGCTGCCTGCGTCGATTGCGCCGCGGCGTGCTGCAGCTTCGGTTGTCGATAGCGGCCCCGTAGGCACCACATAGGCGCCGCGTACCTGGTGGCGGCTGCCAGCGTGGCGTGGGGTGCGCACGGCGCCGGCCGGCCCCAAAGACGTCGCCGACCCGGCGGGCCGGTGTCCCGGTTGTGGCGGTACGAGCGACCCCCCGTGGACCCACACCACAACACACAACCGCCGCGATGGCGTTCTTGGTGGCGGCCGTGGGCTTACAAGTCGATAGAGTGCGCGTTCTGCAGCAACGGCTCGTGGCCTCGTGCCTGTTGGCGGGGTGTAGAGGGGTGCGTCCAGGTTCGGGTCGACGACGCCGACTACGTGCTTCGGCTTCGGTTGCCGGTAGCAGCCCCGTGGGCGCCACACATGCGACGCGGTCCTGGTCGCGGCCACCAGCGTGGCGTGGGATGCGCACGGCGCCGGCCGGCCCCAAAGACGTCGCCGACCCGGCGGGCCGGTGTCCCGGTTGTGGCGGTACGAGCGACCCCCCGTGGACCCACGCCACAACACACAACCGCCGCGATGGCGTTCTTGGTGGCGGCCGTGGGCTTACCAGTCGATAGAGCGCGCGTTCTGCAGCAACGGCTCGTGGCCTTGTGCCTGTTAGCGGGGTGTAGAGGGGTGCGTCCAGGTTCGGGTCTCTGCGCGGTGGCCGCCGCGAGTCCGGGACACACAACGCCTATTGCGGCAGCGTCCCCGACGAGCCGAAGAAGAGCGCGAGCTCTCACTGTCCGACGGGTCGCGACGGCGACGGCAACGGACTCAGCTGGGTCCGAGGAGACTCCAGATCACAAGACGGGGACGGGGGTGAAGGGGGTGACGGAGTCCGCATCGCGTCTCCAGGGCCTTATCGCGCCTCATCAGCACATCCCGGTCCGAGCGGCGTCCGGACGCGGACCTGTCGCACCTGTTCGAATCCCGCTGGCCAACACTTTTTCCTTCAACATCCCCGTCTCCGGGGTAGGGCAACAGAGCCGGACGCGTCTCTCGCGACGAAAAGATGGCTCGTTGTGCAAGTTCAGTCCTGCCCGTTTGCTCGCGGCGTCATGGGACTCGCGGTGTCGGATACTGCGCTTGCGTCTCTAGCGTCAGGCTGTCTAGCATCCTGGCCTAAACGGCCGCGATAGTGTCTCTCCAACTAGTTCGATTATGCCATAGACGGCCGCGTTCGGCCCCGCACGATGCGCGCGCCTCTAGGCCGTCGCCGCGACGGCGGGGTCCTGGTGGGTGGGGACGTGGATGCATGTTCGTACAGGCTGCCGGTGTCGTTGCGTAGACCTGGGCGCCGCGCTGACGCCGCGCCGCCGCCGCGCCGCCGCCGCGCCGCCGCCGCGCCGCCGCCGCGCCGCCGCCGCCGAGACAGAAATGACAGCGCGTCGCCGCGCCGCCCTCCGATAATCCAGCCGGCGGCGCGCCGAGAAAATTTTCTAACTTTTTCAGTAGTTCTGCTTATTTTAACCACTGGCCCAGTGTGAGGGAGGCGTTTGTCAGTCGCAGGGAAGACCTCGCGAGCGAGCGCTGCTAATTGGTCGACGCCATGTGTAATTTGTTAAAAAACGCAATTTTCAAGTCTTTCCAACTTAAAATAGCGGTAGCAGGAGAAAAAAAAAATGTTTAAAGAGAACTGGCGCCTACCACGCCGCCGCCGCTGCCGCCGCCAAATTTTGGGTCGGATGCCGCCGCCGGCCAACATTGGGTCGGCGCCCAGGTCGTCGGGCACGTGCACGGCGGAGGTGGGGGAGAGGGGCTGCAGTTACATCTCACGGACGATGATGGGGCGGCGGTACCATCCCGAGTGGAACTGGACTCCGTAAATTTGACGTAAAATTGGCGTGAACGGAACGTCCTAAATACGTCAAACTTACGTCAAGTTTTTACGCTAAAATAACGTCAACTTCAAGGCAGAACCATTAGGCCTGTATATGGCGTGAGTTTGACGTATTTTTTAAGCTATAGCGCAAGATTTTACGCCAATAATACGTCAAATATACGCCGGGCACGGGCACGCACATCCCCCGGTACGCCCGGGCGGCCTATACCAGGTGATTCAGAAACGCCGCACTTTTTCTGGGATATGCAATCCCGCAACGCACTATCTCCGTCTCTTACTGGCTCGGCTGGACGCGTGAGAGAGAAAGAGACGGAGCTAGTACTGTGAGGTTTGCATATCCCAGAAAAGACGCGGCGTTTCTGAATCACCTGGTATACATTTAGTTTGGCTCTAATAGTCACGTACGCACGCGTTGTGGAAACGTCCCACAGAGCCGCCACAACCTACTTTGTTAGGGCCGTGAGCGTGTGTGGGGTTGGTAGGTCTATCGCGAGCGCGCGGTGGGTCGAACGAACTGGACCTGATTATGGGAGCAAGGGTCGTAGGATAGTACAACTACGCGCTACGCAGAACCCTTTCCCCTTCAACTTCGTGCTCTATTAATGTGCAGTTCCGACGCCATCTCATCCCTTCCGTCGACACACTCAAAAGCCGTCAAAACGTGGTATAATGTTCCAAAATAAATCTGTTTTTAAACTACTTATGAACTATCGGCGACGTGTAGCATTACAGCATTATAACAGGTAAGTATGAAATGCATATTTTAAATACTTTGTGCAAAGCAAATACATGTTGTGAATAAGGTGAGAATTGTGTAAGCTAAAAAAACCAACAAAACTGAAAAAATCAAGGATTTAATTTTTTTTTTGCCGCGTCCCGCCCGTTTGCGTTTGGTACATTTAATCGGCTCATCACTTGCACAGAATATGTCTTAGGCACCCGAAGCTCATCCTCCTTTTCTCTGCGTGCCCGTCACGTACAGGCGTGACCCCTTCTACCCACACAAATATTATCTCCGCTGTGAGTCACCCCTGACACCTCTCACCCTATCTGTTTCCGCTCCGGCAGTATTCATATTCTTCCACTTCTGTTCTGCAGCCTTGCTGGAAATGCCTGTTGTTCAACACGGGGCTAAAAAGACAGCCACCGAGTGGCTACTACCTGACAGGCCCACATTTGAAACGCCAGGCAACGTTGCAACGCATCTTGCATGAATGTGTGTTCGCGAATATGTTAAAAAAAATTTTATTCATATTTTGAGATAATAGAACATGTCTATATTTTAGGAACTTACGTAACTTTTGGGAGTTGTTCGATTCATACTGAAACTTGTCGGATAGGCTCCCAAACACTTCAAATGACTCCCCTGGTGGTCAAAAATGTATAAACGAAAGGCAATATCAATATATTAATTCTTATGAATTTATGCAAATTATTTGGGTATGTACACTGAAAAAAAATTAAAAAAATAAAATTTTGAACGGGTGCTCCAAATTTGAAAATTTTTGGAGGGGGCCGATTGGGACCTAATACACCCTAAAAAAAAGTTTGGTGACTATGAGTCCAGAACGTGGTCTCCCTTGGCGTGGAATCCTTCTATATTCTTGTAAGGCAGGGGCGCCGGGACAGGGGGGGGGGGGGGGGGGGGCAAGGGGGGCATTGCGCCCCCCCCCCCCATAAGCGCCGCGGGTGCCCTGCAGGGGCGCCGCGGGCGCACCAATGCGCCCCGTAGGGACAGCAAAACACAGAAATACGGGGGTGCGGGGCGTCGCGGGTGCCAAAACAGTGCTGTTTGCACCGCGTAGGCACCGCCGCACGCGCTTAGGGGTCATCCATAAAGGATGTCCGGGTATTTGAGGGGAGGGGGGTCCTAGAAACCGGGCATGGCCGGACGTAAGGGGGTAGGGGTATTAAAAACGTGGACGTCCTCTTTAAAAAAAATCGTTGTTAAGTTGTACATGATTCCGAGACTAGCCGGGAATTGAACCCACGACGCTCATTCCGCTAGTAAGTGCGCTACAGTAGAGCTACCCCGCCCATACTGGTTGACGCCGCGCCGCAACCCTGAGTGCCATGCGCTTCCGCTGCCACCCGCGCTGGATAGACATCGCCTCAGCTGAGCACGTCGTGACGTCGCTGGGACTAACAGTGCTACCCAAGTTTGCAATTATTTGCGCAAAAATGTTGAAAGTACACACCAGATTGGCGCTTACAAATCGACTGTTTATTATACGCACGTTTTTGAAAATCGGACGTCCAAAGGGGGGGGGGGGGCTCTTAAATCCGGACATAGCCGGACATAGAGGGGGAGGGGGTGCTTTTTCCACAAAATACCCGGACATCCTTTATGGATGACCCCTTATCCGGGCTCAAAACTCGCCGGGCTCTAGTCCAATGTGCCGCGTTTGGAGTGGGTTGCCGTCCGTCCGCGGCGGTGGTGCTGGCGGCAGAACGGACCGAGTGTGGCGCGTCGGGCCTCGCTCTAATAGAGCACCCGGCATGTGCGACAGAGACAAAGCTACGCCGGGCCGCCGCTAGCCGATTCGCGGAATCAGCCTGCCGATGCCCCCCCCCCCCCCCCACCCCGCCCATCCCTCTTATTCCGCCCTTGCACCGCGGCCGCCCGAAGTGCCGTCAGCGGTGCCCCGCTTCATCACACAGTGTTGTCTTTGCCGGTCCGCTCCGCCCTGTCCGCTCGCCCTCAGCGTCGCCGCACCGGGCGGGCTGTCTGTCTGCCCCGCCGTCTCGCCGCCTAGTCCTGCCGCCGCCCCGACCCGATTCGCAGTGATCAGTTGCGTCGCGTTGACCATCCCCTTCGGTTCGCCGGCTCCGCTCGCGGCGGGCCGCCGGTTCCGCCCTTGTCGCGCGTTCTTCGTCGCGGGCTGTCTGCCCCCCGTCTCGCCGCCTAGTCCTGCCGCCGCCCCGACTCGCAGTGATCAGTTGCGTCGCGTTGGCCATCCCCATCGGTTCGCCGGCTGTGTCTTCCGAGCTCCGCACGCGGCGGGCCGCCGGTTCCGCCCTTGTCGCGCGTTCTTCGTCGCGGGCTGTCTGCCCCGCCGTCTCGCCGCCTAGTCCTGCCGCCGCCCCGACTCGCAGTGATCAGTTGCGTCGCGTTGGCCATCCTCTTCGGTTCGCCGGCTGTGTCTTCCGAGCTCCGCACGCGCGGCGGGCCGCCTCTTCGTCCATGGAGTAAGAAGCCCCTTCAACTAAGAAGATGTCCGCCTCAAGCAGTAAGTACACTTAAAACTTAACAAACACTTCTTTGATGGAGAAGCTCTAATCCCATGGTAGAAAAGAGAGGGTATGCAACAGATGCACGTTGCGCACGGACGCGCTCGGTACACAGAGGAGTGTTCGTAGACAGGGTAACGCGTGCAGACGCGACGATTTAGGGTTAAGCTCGAAGGTCAGTCGTCTCAGTCTCAGGCCCAGCATGGGCCATAGCGCGAAGTACCAGCAGCCTCCCCCTCCCCCACCTCCTCTCTCGCGAGCAGTGCCGGGATCGCGGTTCGAATCCTGGCCAACACTTTGTCCCCTTCAACACCCCCGTGCGCGGGGTGACGCGACAGCCGGGCGCGTTCGGCTTCGCACGGTGCGTGAGTGCGCGCCTCTCGGTGTCCCGGTGCAG
Organism: Megalurothrips usitatus; assembly: GCA_026979955.1. NCBI lineage: Eukaryota > Metazoa > Arthropoda > Insecta > Thysanoptera > Thripidae > Megalurothrips > Megalurothrips usitatus. Next base: position 30,754 of record JAPTSV010000833.1, on the reverse strand, counting down.
GGGCGGACTGGGACCCTGACGGCCCATGCGGGAAAATTTTTAACCCCCCCCCCCCTCCCGTTTCCTCTGCTGTTGTACGTGAAAGGGAAGGAAGAAAAATACGAGCATGTTTTCAATACACCGCCGGCTCGAAGGGGAATATACCACCGCCGGCCCCGTCCAGCAACAATGCTTTGCCCCTGCCGCACGCCACTCGCTCGCAATGGCCCTGTGCCCGACGGCCCGTCCCTACAGGGCTGACGGCAACCCCCCTGCTGGGCTGACCGCGGCCCGGCGTAGCGGGTACCGGGCCGGCTGCGGCCCGCGGCCGGCCCTGGTCCGCGGCCCTTTGGGCGGCGCGCGGACCCGGTCCGCGGCCCCCGGCGGCCCCCGGCCGGGGGCCGGGTCCGCGCCCCGCGGCTCACCCTGCCCGCCCGGGCCAGTCCGCCCCTGTCCCGGTGGCGACGCCGTCCTGCCTCGTACCCGCGCGGAGCCAGAGCCGCCGCCGCCGGCGGGTACGGGCGCTGTGGGTCACGTGGGTCAACGTGAGCTCAGTGCTCGGCCGTGGTCCATGTACCAAAACATGACGCAAGGCCTAGCCATCTTTAAGAAAGCGATCAGCCACGCCCGGCAGCCGCAACGGCCCCTGGGCTCAAGGCTGTAAGCGGGGTGTGAAGAGATAGGCGTACAGGTTTGGGTCTCTGCGCGGCAGCAGGGGGGTGACGGGGGGGGGGGGGGGGGGGTCAAAAGCGGCCCCGTGGGCGCTTCATAGCGCACTGGCCTGGGCGACGCGGTCCTGTTGGCGGCCGCCAGCGTAGCGTGGGCCGGTGTCGCGGTTGTGGCGGTACGAGCGGCCCCCCGGGGCCCCGCGCCTCCCGAAAGCACCCAAATCAGACTACCACTGCACACACCCGCACCGGGCAAGCAGTTGGCTACGGTCTCGGACCGCAGCCCGTCGGCGAGCTCGCTGTCCGCTGCCCATCGGATCGGAGGCGGGCTACCCGCGGGCCGCGGGCTCGGGTGCGTCCGCGGCGCGGCGATTTCCACCTTGCCGACGGCCTGCTGCAGCACCTCTGGGCCGCGCAGTCATGCCGCACCGCCGCTCCCTCTCCGTGGGACGCAGCCGCGGTCCAGCGGCGGCACCTCCGCCCTCTGTCATGTAGGCCACGCACGTCTTCGACGAGCGCGTCAACTGCTGCTGCAGCCCCGTGCCGGCCCTGACCCGGGTCTCTAGCCCCCCGACACGGGGCGCGCCGGTGCGGCCGCGGCTGTCCAATGGCCAGCATGACGTAGCCGCCGTCCTTCCCGCGCGACGCAGGCGCCGCGTCGGCACCACCGCGCTCGCGCACCCGGATGCGAGAGACGCTCCAGACGATGAAGACAGGGCACTCGGCCTCGCGTCGGCCAGTAGCCTCGCCGCGCAAGCTCGCCCGGCAGTCCCTGGCGTCAGGGTGACGCTCATGGTGCCGGTCGGCACGGTCGCCTGCATCGCCAGCTTCGCGCTGTTCAGCTTGCTGCACTACACCGCCACGATGGCACCTCTCCGCCTCTGGCTTTGCCTCGTCGCCGTCAGCGCCAACAGAGGCGCCGGTCCTGCGCGTACCTGCCAGACCGGGGCGGCCGCTGCCACGTCGACGGGGAACTCGGAGTCGCCGGGGGCGCGTTCAGCGCGGATATCCCTTTAGGCGACGGGGACGTACGTCGGCCAAGTGCGCGGAGAAAAGGGGGAAGTAGGGGGGGGGGGGGGGGGGGGGCGGAGCAGCTACTCGTTGGCGACGACGGGGCGGCGGCTGCAGGCCGGCCGGTCCTCTCCCGCTTTCGGGTCCGGGCGGGGCGAGGGCGGGTGCCGGAACGGTGGCCTATCCCCGCACCTGCTGACAGCGTTAGAGCTGCTAGGTCACAACCACCGCGATGGCATTCTTTGTGGCGGCCGTGAGTTACCATGGTGCATGCGGGGACTGCAGCTGCGGGGTGCGTCAGTCGTGAGTGCGTGCGGCGTCATCGTCCAGAGGGGGACTGAAGTGTCCGCAACTCGTCGTGGGACTCTGTTTGGCGCGACATTCGAATCCTAGTTCGACTGCAGCGGGCAGCGGAAGGGGGAAGGGGGGTGGGGGCGATCAGGTCTATGACGTGAGTTCGATGCTCGGCCAGGCTGCCGGTGTCGCTTGCGCCGCGGCGTGCTTCGGTTGTCAAAAGCGGCCCCGTGGGCGCTTCATAGCGCACTGGCCTGGGCGACGCGGTCCTGTTGGCGGCCGCCAGCGTAGCGTGGGCCGGTGTCGCGGTTGTGGCGGTACGAGCGGCCCCGCGCCTCCCGAAAGCACCCAAATCAGACTACCACTGCACACACCCGCACCGGGCAAGCAGTTGGCTACGGTCTCGGACCGCAGCCCGTCGGCGAGCTCGCTGTCCGCTGCCCATCGGATCGGAGGCGGGCTACCCGCGGGCCGCGGGCTCGGGTGCGTCCGCGGCGCGGCGATTTCCACCTTGCCGACGGCCTGCTGCAGCACCTCTGGGCCGCGCAGTCATGCCGCACCGCCGCTTCGCCGCATAGGGCCCTGCCCGAAAGGGATCCTAGGGACTCCACATCTCCCTCTCCTGTGATTTTGGTACCTCTACGGTGCGGCGTCAGTTCGTTTTGCAGTGGAGGGAGTCGGCTTCCGCGACTCGTGGCGCGGGCATCCTGTGCCGTAGGGTCCGATCATGGTCTATGTCTAAAACTTTGACAATGTTGCGTCCCCAAGGTGGTCGCGGCATGGCTGAACGCTCGCTTTTCGGTGGCCAGGCCATGCGCGTCGATTTGAATCATAATTTAATGTAATGCCGTAAACTACGGGACTACCAGTATCTCGCGAAGTGGGATAGTATTTTTTCTTACAATTGATATTGATATTAAAAATGGTACTATGTCAGGATGTATTTTTTGGATTTTGTAGTGGGTTCCTATACAATTTTTTCTTGTTCCATAGGTTCAGTTTCTACGCGGTCCAGACGACTGGTGTCCTGCTGTAAACGTGGTAAGTTTTTGCTTAATTGTACAATTCATTTTCGGGACTTATGACACTTATTATAATATCTTGTTTTTTCTTGTTATTAGATGAAAACGGGCTAGAGACAGTCAGCAGCGACACACTGCGGCAGTCGGAAGCCGGTTTTCGTGTAAGTTACTTAAAAAACTTCAACTTTATTTTTTACTTTATCTATGTATACACGAATATTGAGAGTGGCTGGAGTCCGGTCTGGAGCAAGAACTTTATCCTACCGGAAGCCTACCATCGGATTAGGCGCACTAATTCTAATTTTTTTTTTTAGGTGATTCAGATCAAAGGTGTTGGTCGCGGGGTGGTGACCACCAAGGCGATCAAAAAAGGCTCATATGTAATTGAATATGTTGGAGACCTTATATCAGGCAGGGAGGGCAAAAAGAGGGAGAAAGAGCAGGACGGACAACACGCCTACCTGTACTATTTCTATTTTAAAAACAGATTCTATTGGTAAGAGCACACAACTCGTTTGAATCTTCCGAAAAAGGCTCGATAAATCTTTCCTGTTTTCATAATGATTCTGTTTACAGCATCGACGCTACAAAGGAGACCCCTAGAAAGGGGCGTCTAATAAACCATGCGCGACAGGGAAACCTTCTTTCGAAAGTCATAGAGGTGCAAAAGAAGCCAAGGTTGTGCTTCTTCGCCTCATGTGACATTCCAGAGGGAACTGAACTGAAATTTAATTATGGCGACTACCGCCCCCTGGCCATGGTCCACAACCCCTGGCTCGAGGATGAAATTTCAGGTACGCTGTCCCACATATTCCCCATTCGAGTGTCTCAGTCATTTAATTTGATATGTAGGGAGGGGGGGGGGGGGGGTTAACCACCCTCCCCCACGCTCCCGTCACCGGAGACCGGGCTAAGCAACCCACTTAACAAATGCCTGCATGTAGGCAAAAAGCGCGAAATATTCCCTTCCAGAAATCAGAGTCTTTCTACGCCTCTTATACCAATGTGTTCGCCCATGTGTGCATTTTGTTCATTGCTCGAAAATAACTGAAACATTTGTCTTGTCAACCAATTTATTTTTCTGCGTGTACGCCAGCAGTCACAAAAGTGTTGGCTTGGTCGGGACACCTGGTACATAGGGTGTTACGTATGTAATTAGGGACGGTGTATTTCATGTTTCTCGTTGTCATTGTTTCAGATCCACCGACTCAGACTGAGCATGTGCCTGTACAGAGCACGTCCACGTGTGGCCAGGACCTAACTGCTGGTGAGCCTGCAGGAGCTGCGGATACGTGCACCTCTGTTACGTCTGGCCAAAGCCAAGGTGTGTTAAATTTTATTGCTCTCAAAGTGGTTGTTTTTGTGGTCCTGTTCGCGCTTAGAAAAATAGTATGTTAAAATTTTTGATCGCAAATTGGAGGCCACAACTCCTGATGATTTTGGGAAAAGCGCCAAATTTAAATAAGGGTTTTATGATTTGTGTAGTGTGTTCCGCCGCGTAAAGGTGCCCGTGTAGGGAGTGTGTCTCCTCAGATTGCTTCCCGTGTAGGGAGTGTATCTCCTCAGATTGCTTTCTGTGTAGGGAGTGTATCTCCTCAGGTTGCTTGCCGTGTAGGGAGTGTATCTCCTCAGATTGCTGTTAGTAGATGTCAGGCAATCTCCTCGGTGTGCGGGATTCTTAGCAGTGTGCACGTTCTCAGTTTGTTGCCCGTGATGGCCGTGTATTAACTATTCATAGTTGGATCAACGAAAAAAGTAAGAAAGAGTCTCGCCCTACGTAACTGAGAATGCATTGCCCCAACGTACTCTCAGTCCTTGCAGCTAAAGTCTATGCATGTCTAGAAATTACAATCACATTCGTTTTGCTATTTAATTATTTTTCTGCTTGTACGCCAGCAGTCACTAAAGTGTTGGCTTGGTCAGGACACCTGGTACATGGGGTGTTACGTTTGTAATTAGGGACGGTGTATTTCATGTTTCTCGTTGTCATTGTTTCAGATCCACCGACTCAGACTGAGCATGTGCCTGTACAGAGCACGTCCACGTGTGGCCTGGACCCAACTGCTGGGGAGCCTGCAGGAGCTCCGGATACGTGCACCTTTGTTACGTCTGGCCAAAGCCAAGGTGTGTTAAATTTTATTGCTCTCAAAGTGGTTGTTTTTGTGGTCTTGTTCACGTAAGGAAAAACGCTATGTTAAAATTTTGATCGCAAATCGGACGCCACAATTACTATGGATTTTAAATGAATCACAAAATATAGTTAAGGGTACTAGGATTTTGTTGTGGTAGACAATATTTTGATATGGCAACAAATTTTTTGTTTCATTGTCGAAAAAAATGTAAAAGATAGACTTTTTACTACGTAAACTGAGAATGCGTTGCCCAAACGTACTCTCAGTCCATGTACTTAAAATCTATGCATGTCTAGAAAATAACGAACACATTTGTTTTGCCATTTAGTTAGTTTTCTGCGTGTATGTCAGCAGTCACAACAGTGTTGGCTTGGTCGGGACACCTTGTACATGGGGTGTTGCGTTTCAAATTAGGGACGGTGTATTTCATGTTTCTCGTTGTCATTGTTTCAGATCCCCCGACTCAGCCTGAGCATGTGCTTGTACAGAGCACGTCCACGTGTGGCCAGGACCTAACTGCTGATGAGCCTGCAGGAGCTGCGGATACGTGCACCTCTGTTACGTCTGGCCAAAGCCAAGGTGTGTTAAATTTTATTGCTCTCAAAGTGGTTGTTTTTGAGGTCCTGTTCGCGCTTAGGAAAATAGTATGTTGAAATTTTGATCGCAAATTAGAGGCCACAACTCCTGATGATTTTGGGAAAAGCGCCAAATTTAAATAAGGGTTATAAGATTTGTGTAGTGTGTTCCGCCGCATAATGGTGCCCGTGTAGTGAGTGTGTTTTCTCCGATTGCTTCTCGTGTAGGGAGTGTATCTCCTCAGATTGCTTCACGTGTAGGGAGTGTATCTCCTCAGAAAGCTTCCCGTGTGCGGAGTGTATCTCCTCAGATTGCTTCCTGTGCAGGGAGTGTATCTCCTCAGATTGCTTCCCGTGCAGGGAGTGTATCTCCTCAGATTGCTGTTATTAGAAGCCAGGCAATCTCCTCGGTGTGCGGGATTCTTGGCAGTGTGCACGTCCTCAGTTTGTTGCCCGTGATGGCCGTGTATTAACTATTCATAGTTGCATCAACGGAAAAAGTAAGAAAGAGACTCGCCCTATGTAACTGAGAATGCATTGCCCCAACGTACTCTCAGTCCTTGCAGCTAAAGTCTATGCATGTTTAAAAATTACAAACACATTCGTTTTTCTATTTAATTATTTTTCTGCGTGTACACCAGCAGTCACAAAAATTTTGGCTTGGTCGCGACACCTGGTACATGGGGTGTTACGTTTGTAATTAGGGACGGTGTATTTCATGTTTCTCGTTGTCATTGTTTCAGATCCACCGACTCAGACTGAGCATGTGCCTGTACAGAGCACGTCCACGTGTGGCCTGGACCCAACTGCTGGGGAGCCTGCAGGAGCTCCGGATACGTGCACCTCTATTACGTCTGGCCAAAGCCAAGGTGTGTTAAATTTTATTGCTCTCAAAGTGGTTGTTTTTGTGGTCCTGTTCACGTAAGGAAAAACGCTATGTTGAAATTTTGATCGCAAATCGGACGCCACAATTACAAAGGATTTTAAAAGAATCACAAAATATAGTTAAGGGTACTAGGATTTTGTTGTGGTAGACAATATTTTGATATGGCAACAAATTTTTTGTTTCATTGTCGAAAAAAATGTAAAAGATAGACTTTTTACTACGTAAACTGAGAATGCGTTGCCCAAACGTACTCTCAGTCCATGTACTTAAAATCTATGCATGTCTAGAAAATAACGAACACATTTGTTTTGCCATTTAGTTAGTTTTCTGCGTGTATGTCAGCAGTCACAACAGTGTTGGCTTGGTCGGGACCCCTTGTATATGGGGTGTTACGTTTCAAATTAGGGACGGTTTATTTCATGTTTTTTCGTTGTTATTGTTTCAGATCCACCGACTCAGACTGAGCATGTGCCTGTACAGAGCACATCCACGTGTGGCCAGGACCTAACTGCTGGTGAGCCTGCAGGAGCTGCGGATACGTGCACCTCTGTTACGTCTGGCCAAAGCCAAGGTGTGTTAAATTTTATTGCTCTCAAAGTGGTTGTTTTTGAGGTCCTGTTCGCGCTTAGGAAAATAGTATGTTGAAATTTTGATTGCAAATTGGAGGCCACAACTCCTAAAGATTTTGGGAAAAGCGCCAAATTTAAATAAGGGTTATAAGATTTGTGTAGTGTGTTCCGCCGCATAATGGTGCCCGTGTAGTGAGTGTGTCTCCTCCGATTGCTTCTCGTGTAGGGAGTGTATCTCCTCAGATTGCTTCCGTGTAGGGAGTGTATCTCCTCAGAAAGCTTCCGTGTGGGAGTGTATCTCCTCAGATTGCTTCCTGTGTAGGGAGTGTATCTCCTCAGATTGCTTCCCGTGCAGGGAGTGTATCTCCTCAGATTGCTGTTATTAGAAGCCAGGCAATCTCCTCGGTGTGCGGGATTCTTAGCAGTGTGCACGTCCTCAGTTTGTTGCCCGTGATGGCCGTGTATTAACTATTCATAGTTGCATCAACGGAAAAAGTAAGAAAGAGACTCGCCCTACGTAACTGAGAATGCATTGCCCCAACGTACTCTCAGTCCTTGCAGCTAAAGTCTATGCATGTTTAAAAATTACAAACACATTCCTTTTGCTATTTAATTATTTTTCTGCGTGTACGCCAGCAGTCACAAAAATTTTGGCTTGGTCGCGACACCTGGTACATGGGGTGTTACGTTTGTAATTAGGGACGGTGTATTTCATGTTTCTCGTTGTCATTGTTTCAGATCCACCGACTCAGACTGAGCATGTGCCTGTACAGAGCACGTCCACGTGTGGCCTGGACCCAACTGCTGGGGAGCCTGCAGGAGCTCCGGATACGTGCACCTCTGTTACGTCTGGCCAAAGCCAAGGTGTGTTAAATTTTATTGCTCTCAAAGTGGTTGTTTTTGTGGTCCTGTTCGCGTAAGGAAAAACGCTATGTTGAAATTTTGATCGCAAATCGGACGCCACAATTACAAAGGATTTTAAAAGAATCACAAAATATAGTTAAGGGTACTTGGATTTTGTTGTGGTAGACAATATTTTGATATGGCAACAAATTTTTTGTTTCATTGTCGAAAAAAATGTAAAAGATAGACTTTTTACTACGTAAACTGAGAATGCGTTGCCCAAACGTACTCTCAGTCCATGTACTTAAAATCTATGCATGTCTAGAAAATAACGAACACATTTGTTTTGCCATTTAGTTAGTTTTCTGCGTGTATGTTAGCAGTCACAACAGTGTTGGCTTGGTCGGGACCCCTTGTACATGGGGTGTTACGTTTCAAATTAGGGACGGTGTATTTCATGTTTTTTCGTTGTTATTGTTTCAGATCCACCGACTCAGACTGAGCATGTGCCTGTACAGAGCACATCCACGTGTGGCCAGGACCTAACTGCTGGTGAGCCTGCAGGAGCTGCGGATACGTGCACCTCTGTTACGTCTGGCCAAAGCCAGGGTGTGTTAAATTTTATTGCTCTCAAAGTGGTTGTTTTTGAGGTCCTGTTCGCGCTTAGAAAAATAGTATGTTGAAATTTTGTTTGCAAATTGGAGGCCACAACTCCTAAAGATTTTGGGAAAAGCGCCAAATTTAAATAAGGGTTATAAGATTTGTGTAGTGTGTTCCGCCGCATAATGGTGCCCGTGTAGTGAGTGTGTCTCCTCCGATTGCTTCTTGTGTAGGGAGTGTATCTCCTCAGATTGCTTTCCGTGTAGGGAGTGTATCTCCTCAGAAAGCTTCCGTGGGGAGTGTATCTCCTCAGATTGCTTCCTGTGTAGGGAGTGTATCTCCTCAGATTGCCTCCCGTGCAGGGAGTGTATCTCCTCAGATTGCTGTTATTAGAAGCCAGGCAATCTCCTCGGTGTGCGGGAGTCTTAGCAGTGTGCACGTCCTCAGTTTGTTGCCCGTGATGGCCGTGTATTAACTATTCATAGTTGCATCAACGGAAAAAGTAAGAAAGAGACTCGCCCTACGTAACTGAAAATGCATTGCCCCAACGTACTCTCAGTCCTTGCAGCTAAAGTCTATGCATGTCTAAAAATTACAAACACATTCCTTTTGCTATTTAATTATTTTTCTGCGTGTACGCCAGTAGTCAGAAAAGTGTTGGCTTGGTCGGGACACCTGGTACATGGGGTGTTACGTTTGTAATTAGGGACGGTGTATTTCATGTTTCTCGTTGTCATTGTTTCAGATCCACCGACTCAGACTGAGCATGTGCCTGTACAGAGCACGTCCACGTGTGGCCAGGACCTAACTGCTGGTGAGCCTGCAGGAGCTGCGGATACGTGCACCTCTGTTACGTCTGGCCAAAGCCAAGGTGTGTTAAATTTTATTGCTCTCAATGTGGTTGTTTTTGTGGTCCTGTTCGCGCTTAGAAAAATAGTATGTTGAAATTTTGATCGCAAATCAGACGCCACAATTACAAAGGATTTTAAAAGAATCACAAAATTTAGTTAAGGGTACTTGGATTTCGTTGTGGTAGAAAATATTTCGATATGGCAACAAATTTTTTGTTTCATTGTCGAAAAAAAGTAAAAGAGAGACTTTTTACTACGTAAACTGAGAATGCGTTGCCCTAACGTACTCTCAGTCCTTGTACTTAAAATCTATGCATGTCCAGAAAATAACGAACACATTTGTTTTGCTATTTAGTTAGTTTTCTGCGTGTATGTTAGCAGTCACAACAGTGTTGGCTTGGTCGGGACACCTGGTACATGGGGTGTTACGTTTCAAATTAGGGACGGTGTATTTCATGTTTTTTCGTTGTTATTGTTTCAGATCCACCGACTCAGACTGAGCATGTGCCTGTACAGAGCACATCCACGTGTGGCCAGGACCCAACTGCTGGTGAGCCTGCAGGAGCTGCGGATACGTGCACCTCCGTAACGTCTGGCCAAAGCCAGGGTGTGTTAAATTTTATTGCTCTCAAAGTGGTTGTTTTTGTGGTCCTGTTCGCGCTTAGAAAAATAGTATGTTGAAATTTTGATCGCAAATTGGAGGCCACAACTCCTGATGATTTTGGGAAAAGCGGCAAATTTAAATAAGGGTTTTAAGATTTGTGTAGTGTGTTCCACCGCGTAAAGGTGCCCGTGTAGGGAGTGTGTCTCCTCAGATTGCTTCCCGTGTAGGGAGTGTATCTCCTCAGATTGCTCTCTGTGTAGGGAGTGTATCTCCTCAGGTTGCTTGCCGTGTAGAAAGTGTATCTCCTCAGATTGCTGTTAGTAGATGTCAGGCAATCTCCTCGGTGTGCGGGATTCTTAGCAGTGTGCACGTTCTCAGTTTGTTGCCCGTGATGGCCGTGTATTAACTATTCATAGTTGGATCAATGAAAAAAGTAAGAAAGAGTCTCGCCCTACGTAACTGAGAATGCATTGCCCCAACGTACTCTCAGTCCTTGCAGCTAAAGTCTATGCATGTCTAGAAATTACAATCACATTCGTTTTGCTATTTAATTATTTTTCTGCTTGTACGCCAGCAGTCACAACAGTGTTTGCTTGGTCGGGACACCTGGTGCATGGGGTGTTCCCCTACGTAACTGAGCATGCATTGCCCCAACGTACTCTCAGTCCTTGCAGCTAAAGTCTATGCATGTCTAAAAATTACAATCACATTCGTTTTGCTATTTAATTATTTTTCTGCTTGTACGCCAGCAGTCACAACAGTGTTTGCTTGGTCGGGACACCTGGTACATGGGGTGTTGTCCTACGTAACTGAGAATGCATACTCTCAGTCCTTGCAGCTAAAGTCTATGCATGTCTAGAAATTACAATCACATTCGTTTTGCTATTTAATTATTTTTCTGCTTGTACGCCAGCAGTCACAACAGTGTTTGCTTGGTCGGGACACCTGGTACATGGGGTGTTGTCCTACGTAACTGAGAATGCATTGCCCCATCGTACTCTCAGTCCTTGCAGCTAAAGTCTATGCATGTCTAGAAATTACAATCACATTCGTTTTGCTATTTAATTATTTTTCTGCTTGTACGCCAGCAGTCACAACAGTGTTTGCTTGGTCGGGACACCTGGTACATGGGGTGTTGTCCTACGTAACTGAGAATGCATTGCCCCAACGTACTCTCAGTCCTTGCAGCTAAAGTCTATGCATGTCTAAAAATTACAATCACATTCGTTTTGCTATTTAATTATTTTTCTGCTTGTACGCCAGCAGTCACAACAGTGTTTGCTTGGTCGGGACACCTGGTACATGGGGTGTTGCCCTACGTAACTGAGAATGCATTGCCCCATCGTACTCTCAGTCCTTGCAGCTAAAGTCTATGCATGTCTAAAAATTACAATCACATTCGTTTTGCTATTTAATTATTTTTCTGCTTGTACGCCAGCAGTCACAACAGTGTTTGCTTGGTCGGGACACCTGGTACATGGGGTGTTGCCCTACGTAACTGAGAATGCATTGCCCCATCGTACTCTCAGTCCTTGCAGCTAAAGTCTATGCATGTCTAGAAATTACAATCACATTCGTTTTGCTATTTAATTATTTTTCTGCTTGTACGCCAGCAGTCACAACAGTGTTTGCTTGGTCGGGACACCTGGTACATGGGGTGTTGTCCTACGTAACTGAGAATGCATACTCTCAGTCCTTGCAGCTAAAGTCTATGCATGTCTAGAAATTACAATCACATTCGTTTTGCTATTTAATTATTTTTCTGCTTGTACGCCAGCAGTCACAACAGTGTTTGCTTGGTCGGGACACCTGGTACATGGGGTGTTGTCCTACGTAACTGAGAATGCATTGCCCCATCGTACTCTCATTCCTTGCAGCTAAAGTCTATGCATGTCTAAAAATTACAATCACATTCGTTTTGCTATTTAATTATTTTTCTGCTTGTACGCCAGCAGTCACAACAGTGTTTGCTTGGTCGGGACACCTGGTACATGGGGTGTTGCCCTACGTAACTGAGAATGCATTGCCCCAACGTACTCTCAGTCCTTGCAGCTAAAGTCTATGCATGTCTAGAAATTACAATCACATTCGTTTTGCTATTTAAGTATTTTTCTGCTTGTACGCTAGCAGTCACAACAGTGTTTGCTTGGTCGGGACACCTGGTACATGAGGTGTTGCCCTACGTAACTGAGAATGCAGTGCCCCATCGTACTCTCAGTCCTTGCAGCTAAAGTCTATGCATGTCTAGAAATTACAATCACATTCGTTTTGCTATTTAATTATTTTTCTGCTTGTACGCCAGCAGTCACAACAGTGTTTGCTTGGTCGGGACACCTAGTACATGGGGTGTTGTCCTACGTAACTGAGCATGCATTGCCCCAACGTACTGTCAGTCCTTGCAGCTAAAGTCTATGCATGTCTAGAAATTACAATCACATTCGTTTTGCTATTTAATTATTTTTCTGCTTGTATGCCAGCAGTCACAACAGTGTTTGCTTGGTCGGGACACCTGGTACATGGGGTGTTGCGTATGTAATTAGGGACGGTGTTTTTTATATATCGCGTTGCTTTTGTCTTAGATCAACCGACTCAGACTGAGCATGTGCCTGTACAGAGCACGTCCACGTGTGGCCAGGACCTAACTGCTGGTGAGCCTGCAGGAGCTGCGGATACGTGCACCTCCGTTACGTCTGTCCAAAGCCAAGGTGTGTTAAATTTTATTGCTCTTAAAGTGGTTGTTTTTATGGTCCTTTTCACGTTTAGTAAATTAGTATGTTGAAATTTTGATCGCAAATTGGACGCTACAATTCGTAATGATTTGGGGAAAAGCACAAAATTTAGTTAAGGGTTATTAGATTTGTTGACGGTGTTCCGGCTTAGAATGGTGCCTGTGCAGGGGCTGTATCGCCTCAGATTGCTGTTAGTAGAAGCCAGGCAATCTCCTCGGTGTGCGGGATTCTTAGCAGTGTGCCTCTTTTCCGTTTGTTGTTTGTGATGGCCGTGTATTAGCTATTGAAAGTTGTATTAACAAAAAAAGTATAAAAGGGACTTTCCTACTCTCCGGACCGACCTGAGCCAGCAGGGGGCCCCACACAGTGCGCCGTCTGGGCTAGGCATGCTGCGGAAGTCCGGGCCCCGCGGGGGAGGGGAGCTGGGCTTGGTATATTCATTTTAAAGCTGCCTTTGCGACGTCGTTTTAAGTGTTCAAACTGGCTCGTGCAAACGGTTGGCGTTTCCCATTTTGTGGCTACGCAGTTCATCGCACAGACCGCGGACAAGTATCGCAAGATAGAACAAGAAGTTATTTATAAGTTAATATAAGTTTTTTTTTTTAAAGATAAATCGAAAAAAAGTATTCGTTGCCTAATGCCAACGACATTTTTAGGCATACCGGAGATGTCCAAAAATTTTTTTGGGCATATCGATATAAAGATTAAACCCTTATCTACCCCCTCATGAAGTTTGAAGTCGATACCTCAAACGGTTTGGCTGTGGCGATCATTAAAAGACATTTCAAAATCGGCCCTTCAAGACCGCAAACAGCTGTGGTCTTCTTTCCTCGTAATGCGCTCGAGTAGGAAGGACAGAAAACATGGACTTCAATCGGTTCTGTTATGAAAGCTTGTGTTTTTTCTTTTATTAGATTTCGATTTTGACGCTACTGTAGAATTGGTGCTAAAAGCAGTGCAGCAGTACGGCGGCTGCATCCTAGTCACCAAAAATATGCAGAAAGGTGGGGAAAATTGTTAATTTTGCTATTTACAGGCAGCCTTATCCATTGCCTCACTTGATGACCGACTCACGCGTCTTTTGAGCACATTTGGCGCATTTCCCGGTAGACAAACCGGGGGGTTGGGCATTCCCCGAACGGTGGTTAGGCAATTAAAAACATGTGCAAAGCAAACGCGTTGTGCGAGGTGGCCTTCCGAGGCGTGCACAGATCCCTTCGGACCGCCAGACTTTTGAATACGTTCACTAAGAAAGCGTTGCCCCAACGCAATCTCAGTCCTTGTAGCTAAAGTCCATGCATGTCTAGAAAATAACGAACACATTCGTTCTGCCATTTAATTCTTTTTCTGCGTGTATGCCAGCAGTCACAACAGTGTTGGCTTGGTCCGGACACCTGGTACATGGGGTGTTACGTTTCAAATTAGTGACGGTGTATTTCATGTTTCTCGTTATTATTGTTTCAGAACCACGGACTCAGCCTGAGCATGTGCCTGTACAGAGCACGTCCACGTGTGGCCAGGACCTAACTGCTGGTGAGCCTGCAGGAGCTGCGGATACGTGCACCTCTGTTACGTCTGGCCAAAGCCAAGGTGTGTTAAATTTTATTGCTCTCAATGTGGTTGTTTTTGTGGTCCTGTTCGCGCTTAGAAAAATAGTATGTTGAAATTTTGATCGCAAATCAGACGCCACAATTACAAAGGATTTTAAAAGAATCACAAAATTTAGTTAAGGGTACTTGGATTTCGTTGTGGTAGAAAATATTTCGATATGGCAACAAATTTTTTGTTTCATTGTCGAAAAAAAGTAAAAGAGAGACTTTTTACTACGTAAACTGAGAATGCGTTGCCCTAACGTACTCTCAGTCCTTGTACTTAAAATCTATGCATGTCCAGAAAATAACGAACACATTTGTTTTGCCATTTAGTTAGTTTTCTGCGTGTATGCCAGCAGTCACAACAGTGTTGGCTTGGTCCGTACACCTGGTACATGGGGTGTTACGTTTCAAATTAGTGACGGTGTATTTCATGTTTCTCGTTGTCATTGTTTCAGATCCACCGACTCAGACTGAGCGTGTGCCTGTACAGAGCACGTCCACGTGTGGCCAGGACCTAACTGCTGGTGAGCCTGCAGGAGCTGCGGATACGTGCACCTCTGTTACGTCTGGCCAAAGCCAAGGTGTGTTAAATTTTATTGCTCTCAAAGTGGTTGTTTTTGTGGTCCTGTTCGCGCTTAAAAAAATAGTATGTTGAAATTTTGGTCGCAAATTGGAGGCCACAATTCCTGATGATTTTGGGAAAAGCACAAAATTTAGTTAAGGGTTTAAGATTTGTTTAGTGTGTTCCACCGCATAAACGTGCCCGTGTAGGGAGTGTGTCTCCTCAGATTGCTTCCCGTGTAGGAAGTTTATCTCTTCAGGTTGCTTCCCTCGTAGGGAGTGTATCTCCTCAGATTGCAGTTATTAGAAGCCAGGCAATCTCCTCGTTGTGCGGGATTCTTAGCAGTGTGTATCTCCTCAGGTTGCTTCCCGTGTAGGGAGTGTATCTCCTCAGATTGCTGTTATTAGAAGCCAGGCAATCTCCTCGTTGTGCGGGATTCTAAGCAGTGTGTATCTCCTCAGGTTGCTTCTCGTGTAGGGAGTGTATCTCCTCAGATTGCTTCCTGTGTAGGGAGTGTATCTCCTCAGATTGCTTCCCGTGTAGGGAGTGTATCTCCTCAGGTTGCTTCCCGTGTAGGGAGTGTATCTCCTCAGAAAGCTTCCCGTGTGGGGAGTGTATCTCCTCAGATTGCTTCCCGTGTAGGGAGTGTATCTCCTCAGATTGCTGTTATTTAAAGCCAGGCAATCTCCTCGGTGTGCGGGATTCTTAGCAGTGTGCATCTTAGCTCGTATCCCCTCCCTCTGCATATTTGCAGCCTTGCCAAGTCTTCGATCTGCGGGATAGTTTGCATTGTGTTCCTCCACACATGACCATATCTTTAGATTGCCGTTGCCTGCTCTCTGGACGTGTTTTATGCTGTTTTTTTTTCTAGTTCCTGGATTTTTTGTCGTCAGGTTTCTGTGTCATCGTATACTTGCTTTTCAGCGTTGACCTCCGAAACATTTTCTGTTCGCTGGTCCGCTGTCTTTTGCTTCTCTCATATTCTCTTGTTTCTACCTTTTATTTTTGTCTGTTACAGGATCAAGTAGGAAGTATGCTGTGCGTGCCCGAAATCGTCGCCACTCAGAAGAGCGCGTCTCTGAATCCTCTGGAGACTACTGTTCGGATTCATCTGATAATTTTAATGGTTCTGATATTGAACCAGAATCGGAATCAGAGTCTGAGTCTGAGTCTGAGCCTGAGCCTGAGCCTGTGAATCCTCATCCCTCCGAGAACTCAGTCGCTCAGAGGAGTGGCACCGTGCAGTCGCTTGATCTAGAAGCCGCATCTTCCGATGAGGAGTCTCGTGAACGCTGCGAGGCTGTGCCGTCAACAATCAGGGAAGACGCACGAGGAGCTGGGAATACGTGCACCTCTGTTACGTCTGGCCAAAGCCAAGGTGTGTTAAATTTTATTGCTCTTAAAGTGGTTGTTTTTGTGGTCCTGTTCACGCTTAGAAAAATAGTATGTTGAAATTTTGGTCGCAAATTGAAGGCCACAATTCCTGATGATTTTGGATAAAGCGCAAAATTTAGTTAAAGGTCATTAGATCTTTTTAGTGTGTCATGCCTCAGAATGGTGCCCGTGTAGGGAGTGTATCTCCTCGGAATGCTGTTATTAGAAGCCAGGCAATCTCGGTGTGTGGGATTCTTAGCAGTGTGCATCTCCTCAGGTTGCTTCCCGTGCAGAGAGTGTATCTCCTCAGATTGCTTCTCGTGTGGGGAGTGTATCTCCTCAGATTGCTTTTCGTATAGGGAGTGTATCTCCTCAGATTGCTGTTATTAAAAGCTATGCAATCTCCTCGGTGTGCGGGATTCCTGGCAGTGTGCATCTCCCCAGTTTGTTGCCCGTGATGGCCGTGTATCAACTATTTATAGTTGCATCAACAAAAAAAGTAAAAAAGGGGCTTTCCCTACGTATCTGAAAATGCATTGCCCCAACGTACTCTCAGTTTTTGTAGCTAAAGTCTATGTATGTCTAGAAAATAACGAACACATTCGTTCTGCCATTTAATTCTTTTTCTGCGTGTATGCCAGCAGTCACAACAGTGTTGGCTTGGTCCGTACACCTGGTACATGGGGTGTTACGTTTCAAATTAGTGACGGTGTATTTCATGTTTCTCGTTGTCATTGTTTCAGATCCACCGACTCAGACTGAGCGTGTGCCTGTACAGAGCACGTCCACGTGTGGCCAGGACCTAACTGCTGGTGAGCCTGCAGGAGCTGCGGATACGTGCACCTCTGTTACGTCTGGCCAAAGCCAAGGTGTGTTAAATTTTATTGCTCTCAAAGTGGTTGTTTTTGTGGTCCTGTTCGCGCTTAGAAAAATAGTATGTTGAAATTTTGATCGCTTATTGGAGGCCACAATTCCTGATGATTTTGGGAAAAGCACAAAATTTAGTTAAGGGTTTAAGATTTGTTTAGTGTGTTCCGCCGCATAAAGGTGCCCGTGTAGGGAGTGTATCTTCTCATATTGCTTCCCGTGTAGGGAGTGTATCTCCTCAGATTGCTTCCCGTGTAGGGAGTGTATCTCCTCAGAAAGCTTCCCGTGTGGGGAGTGTATCTCCTCAGATTGCTTCCCGTGTAGGGAGTGTATCTCCTCAGATAGCTTCCCGTGTAGGGAGTGTATCTCCTCAAATTGCTGTTATTTAAAGCCAGGCAATCTCCTCGTTGTGCGGGATTCTAAGCAGTGTGTATCTCCTCAGGTTGCTTCTCGTGTAGGGAGTGTATCTCCTCAGATAGCTTCCCGTGTAGGGAGTGTATCTCCTCAGATTGCTGTTATTTAAAGCTAGGCAATCTCCTCGGTGTGCGGGATTCTTAGCAGTGTGCATCTTAGCTCGTATTTCCTCCCTCTGCATATTTGCAGCCTTGCCAAGTCTTCGATCTGCGGGATAGTTTGCATTGTGTTTCTCCACACATGACCATATCTTTAGATTGCCGTTGCCTGCTCTCTGGACGTGTTTTATGCTGTTTTTTTCTAGTTCGTGGATTTTTTGTCGTCAGGTTTCTGTGTCATCGTATACTTGCTTTCCAGCGTTGACCTCCGAAACATTTTCTGTTCGCTGGTCCGCTGTCTTTTGCTTTTCTCATATTCTCTTGTTTTGTACCTTTATTTTTGTTTGTTACAGGATCAAGTAGGAAGTATGCTCTGCGTGCCCGAAAACGTCGCCACTTAGAAGAGCGCGTCTCTGAATCCTCTGGAGACTACTGTTCGGATTCATCTGATAATTTCAATGGTTCTGATATTGAACCAGAATCGGAATCAGAGTCTGAGTCTGAGTCTGAGCCTGAGCCTGAGCCTGTGAATCCTCATCCCTCCGAGAACTCAGTCGCTCAGGGGAGTGGCACCGTGCAGTCGCTTGATCCAGAAGCCGCATCATCCGATGAGGAGTCTCGTGAATGCTGCGAGGCCGTGCCGTCAACAATCAGGGTAGACAAAGTGAACAACCGCACCGGGAAAACGAATCGAGATTGGTCCAAGAAATTTGCATGTGTTTATTGTGACCAACTTGTGTGCAAGCTGGTGGAACACCTTACTAGCAAACACTCAGATGAAAAGGCGGTGAAGGAGCTCTTGGCATTGCCGCCAAAGAACAAGGACAGAGCTCTGGCAATCGCGAAGATTAGAGCTGCTGGAGCTCTGAAACATAACGAAGGTGTCCGTTCAAAGGGTAGCGGCCTTCTTCTGTGTAAAAAGAGGGTTGTCAACCCGAACTCTGCAGAGCATTATAAGTCATGTGGCCATTGTGGGGAACTGTTCGCTTCGGCCTCTATGTACAGGCATCTCCAAAAGTGTCAGCTTAAGCCAACAGATGGAGCTATGCCCTCTAGGTGTACACGAGTCTTATCTGCCAATCCTGTGAAGTATCATGTCGACGTTTTTCGTGAACAAGTCATGTCCAAGTTTCGGAAAAATGATGCCATTACCTCCACTATCAAAAATGATCCACTTCTGCAAGAGTTCGGAGTGACCCTTGTCGAGCAGTTTTCAGCGCAAGCGGAATACTTCAACCATATACGAAACTGTTTGCGCATGTTAGGGAGGTTTCTGCTTTCTGTGAAGCAATCAAACTCTGCAATCAAAGGCTTGGAGGAGGTGATACAGCCGGCCTATTTCGACCTCTGTGTTAGTGCCGCTCTAAACGTCGCAGGTTATGATGTGACTAAGAATTCATTTAAGTGCCCCTCCAATGCCAAGAGAATTGGCGAATATCTAGACAAGTGTGCTGCCATTTTAACTAAGTCAGCCATCAAGTCTCAGGACGACCAGAAAAAGAAATTGGTATCTGATTTTATCACTTTAAGACAGATTGACTGGTCTACTAGAGTATCCAGCAAAGCATCACTACAACTTAAAGAAAGTAGGTACAACGCCCCTGAACAGCTGCCTGATAAAGAGGATGTAACAAAATTAGCAGACTACATGGACCTGGAGATACCAAGGACAATGGCTCATTTGGAGGAATGCCCGACTCCACAACTGTACCATCAGCTGGCGGTACTGACTTTGACATCAGTCATCGTCTTGAACCGTAAACGACCGGGCGATGTGCACAAACTGCACACTGACGACTACGAGAAAGTGCCATCCTCGACATCAACCCACACGGATATTTGGGAAAGCCTGTCCATGGAAGAAAAAGAGCTTGTACAATCATTGAAGCGTGTTGAGACTCGCGGCAAAAAATTCATGAAAGTTCCTATTCTTTTCACCGAGCGTATGCAGAACTGTATCAAGCTCCTGTTGAAACACCGAACCAAATGTGGTGTGCCGGTTGAAAACAAATATGTCTTTGCCAATGTTGGCTGTACAACTTTCATGAGGGGGTCTGATTGTCTTCGCCAAGTACGCAAAAAGGCAAAGTGTACGAACCCGGAGAGAATCACATCGACCTGTTTGAGAAAAGAAGCTGCTACTCTGGCTAAAGTTGCCGGTCTCTCGGAGATGCAGGTCAAAGAACTTGCAGAGTTCTTAGGACATGACGTCAGGACACATATGGCAGTGTACCGCCTGCCTCAGCAAACCCTCCAAACTGCGAAAGTGAGCAAGTACCTGATGAAAATTTCCAAGGGTTCTGGCAAGCAAAGCAACGACAGTGAAGAGCAAGAAGTTGATCCCGAGGAGAAAAACCGAGCTGATGTAGGAAGTGCGAAGAAACGGTTCAGAGCACAGTCCGAAGATTCGAGTGACGAGGCCGAGTTCTGCACTCCAAGAAAAAAAGTGTACACCAAAAAGAGGTGGACCACCCCGCAGAAAGAGGCCGTCAAGAAACACTTGGGCGTGAGCATTGCTATCGGGGAGATTCCCGGCAAGGCTGCATGCTTAAAGGCCATGAAAGAGTCCCCACTTAAAGTAAGGAAGTGGACTGATATTAAAAACTTTTGCAGGAATGCAATTAATGCCAAGCAAACGAAAAAGAAATAGTTTAAATACAAAACGTCAATAAATGTTAACGTTTTTATCTGCCGCACCCCGTATGTTCACCGACTTTCTCTGTTGCTTAGCATTTATAGGGTAATAGTCTCAATTCATATTGTCAATAAATGTTAATTAATGTTTTTATGTTAATGTATTTATTATCTGCCTTTGATTAAGGTTTTTATGTTTGTTTATTATGTGCCGCACCCTGTATGTTCACCGACTTTTTCTGTTGCTTGGCATTAATAGGGTAACAGTCTCAATTCGTTATATCAATAAATGTTAATCAATGTTTTTATGTTAATGTATTTATTATCTGCCTTCAATTAAGGTTTTTTATGTTTATTTGTTTACTATCTGCCGCACTGCCGCACCATGTATTTCCACCAACATTTTCTGTTGCTTGGCATGAATAAGGTAATTGTCTAATTCGTAATGTTAATTAATGTTTTTATGTTAGTGTATTTATTATCTGCCTTTGATTAAGGTTTTTATGTTTGTTTATTATCTGCCGCACGGCTGCACCCTGTATGTTCACCGACTTTTTCTGTTCCTTGGCATTAATAGGGTAACAGTCTCAATTCGTAATGTCAATAAATGTTAATCAATGTTTTTACGTTAATGTATTTATTATCTGCCTTTAATTAAGGTTTTTATGTTTATTTGTTAACTATCTGCCGCACTGCCGCACCATGTATTTCCACCGACATTTCCTGTTGCTTGGCATCAATAAGGTAATAGTCTCCATTTGTACTGGCAATAAATGTTAATTAGGGTTTTTATGTTTCATTATCTGCGGCACTGCCGCACCCTGTATTTCCACCGACATTTCCTGTTGCTTGGCATGAATAAGGTAATTGTCTAATTCTTAATGTTAATTTATGTTTTTATGTTAGTGTATTTATTATCTGCCTTTGATTAAGGTTTTTATGTTTGTTTCTTATCTGCCGCACGGCCGCACCCTGTATGTTCACCGACTTTTTCTGTTCCTTGGCATTAATAGGGTAACAGTCTCAATTCGTAATGTCAATAAATGTTAATCAATGTTTTTACGTTAATGTATTTATTATCTGCCTTTAATTAAGGTTTTTATGATTATTTGTTTACTATCTGCCGCACTGCCGCACCATGTATTTCCACCGACATTTCCTGTTGCTTGGCATCAATAAGGTAATAGTCTCAATTCGTAATGTTAATTAATGTTTTTATGTTAATGTATTCATTATCTGCCTTTGATTAAGGTTTTTATGTTTGTTTATTATCTGCCGCACCCCGTATGTACACCGACTTTTTCTGTTGCTTGGCATTAACAGGGTAACAGTCTCAATTCGTAATGGTAATAAATGTTAATTAGGGTTTTTATGTTTATCAAAATGTACAGAATCTGCGTTGTATTAATACAGTTTACTTTCAATCACTCCGTTGTATTTTGGTTACCCCTGCTTTCACATTCCACGCAACAAATGATGAAGGGCACAGCACCAACGTCTGTTTAACCGTAACGGTATAAAATCCAGCTATCTCCTGACCCGCCACAGGGCTTGCAACTACGATTATAACCAAACTAATCTACATGCAGCCTAGATCGTGCTGCCTGCAGCCAATGCTCGACATAGCATGTTGTTAGGGCAAGAACTAGCCATTCAGCCCGTAACAATGTCAGGGCTCGCAGAGGAGCGTACGCGTGTGTATCTCCTCGGAGTGACGCCGTTGTGTCAGTGTGGTTCTCCTCGGATTGCCGGAATATACTAAGCGGTCGGCTCCTCTGTATGCTGGTTACGCAGGAGTGTGTATCTCCTCGGAGTGACGCCGTTGCGTCAGTGTGGTTCTCCTCGGATTGCCGGAATATACTAAGCGGTCGGCTCCTCTGTATGCTGGTTACGCAGGAGTGTGTATCTCCTCGGAGTGACGCCGTTGCGTCAGTGTGGTTCTCCTCAGTATTGCCGTCTTATCAGTTCCAGACGTCCTGCCTCAATCCCTCGATATGCCTGAGGGGCGTTAAACATTATTTGTGGTTCCCATGCAAGCTGCGCTACAGCGGAATATACTAAGCGGTCGGCTCCTCTGTATGCTGGTTACGCAGGAGTGTGTATCTCCTCGGAGTGACGCCGTTGCGTCAGTGTGGTTCTCCTCGGATTGCCGGAATATACTAAGCGGTCGGCTCCTCTGTATGCTGGTTACGCAGGAGTGTGTATCTCCTCGGAGTGACGCCGTTGCGTCAGTGTGGTTCTCCTCGGATTGCCGGAATATACTAAGCGGTCGGCTCCTCTGTATGCTGGTTACGCAGGAGTGTGTATCTCTCTCGGAGTCGTTGTGTCAGTGTGGTTCTCCTCGGATTGCCGGAATATACTAAGCGGTCGGCTCCTCTGTATGCTGGTTACGCAGGAGTGTGTATCTCCGCGGAGTGACGCCGTTGTGTCAGTGTGGTTCTCCTCGGATTGCCGGAATATACTAAGCGGTCGGCTCCTCTGTATGCTGGTTACGCAGGAGTGTGTATCTCCTCGGAGTGACGCCGTTGTGTCAGTGTGGTTCTCCTCGGATTGCCGGAATACACTAAGCGGTCGGCTCCTTGTTGTCTGGCCCTAAGATATTTGGGTTCTTTCTCGAGTGGCGCTTGCTATGCGAGTGATAATCAGCGAATTTACTTAGAAGTTCATAGTAGTAGGGTTTATTGATTGGCTCGTGGCACTCACACTCTGTGTCCGTCCACTTACCACTCCGGCTTCCTCCGTCGTACCATGGCCGATGTGCCTCGCCCAAGCTCTCGGTGTGAACTGCAAGGACTGGAGCGGGCTGAAGGCCCAGCAGGGCTGCTGCTGCTCTAGTCGTAGTAAAGGGTGGGGGCAAAGGCGCGTCTGCGTCTTATCAGTTCCAGACGTCCTGCCTCAATCCCTCGATAGGCCTGAGGGGCGTTAAACATTATTTGTGGTTCCCATGCAAGCTGCGCTACAGCGGATGCTAGGCGTGCATGGGTCTGACGATTGATAAGCGCGGGACGGGCGTACGTGTGCGCTAGCCACAACATGGGCGACACCCGGAAAGGCCCGTCCTCGGGCCGTAATTAACGTTAAACGAGGACTTCGAAAAGATAAGAAAAGCAGAAAATGTCAACATGGACGCAAAAATGAGACTTGGCTGAAACATTCCGCTCACGGTGTACATGGTGGTGGCAAGCGGGGGGAGGCAAAAAACACAGAGGAGGAATATATAATTCGGTGGTTACAGGATGTAAACAAAATGGACAGGACACTGGTGCCAATAAAGGAAATAAAAGTACATACTAATGTGATACAAAAATGTGAGAGGTACGCAGCCTTACAAGGAATACGGAGAGAAAATTCACATTTGTAAATTAACGCATAAAATCGAAATGGGTCAGTTACAAACATTGGTGATTGAAAACAAAGAAATAATTAAAATGACAAGGTAACGACACGGTCAGTTGGGACCAAACGAGAGAGGCCACGCAACGGGGACCACGCGACCGGCGCGTCACGCGTCCACGCGGACACGCTGCACACACACACACACATATGCCGACGAGCGGCACAGCCTAGTTCAGGTAGATTGAGCGTCATCGCAAGGCGGGTAGCAGAAAGTTCGCATGTCGGAGACCATAGAAGTGCGACTTTGAGGTGGTCTGCCCGCGGGGCGGGAGAGCGATGGTGATGAGCGGGCCGGGGCCGGCGGCAGCGCCCGGCAGATAGCGAGGCGCGCCGGGGCTGGCGGCGCTCGGACAGGGCTTGCGAGGGGGCGGGGCCCGGCGGGGCTGCAGGGCTGCCCGCTGCGGGGTGGCCACGGCGAATATTCAGTCGGCATCGTGGGCGACACCCGGAGAAGCTTGGCTCGGCTCATGCGGTGCGTGGCAGGGTCGGGCGGAGCGGAGCGGCGCGGTGCGGGCCGCTGCGAAGCGGGCGAAAATCGCAAGGCCACCGACGGTGAAGCGAGTCGATAGTTGACACCTGGCAATCAAAGCATGCGGTGCAGTATTGGCGGTAAACTTAAGTTACAAAGTAGCGTACGATGCCAAAGTAGAATGAAACATTACAAGAAATATGAGGTTTGTACCGTAACGGAAGCGTTTAATGTGCACACGACCGGGAAAAATTTAAGAAGGTTGCATTCAAAATTGAGCTTAAACTAACTTAAAATAACACCGGGAGAGGGAAAGAGCCAGTTAAGGGCTTGCGTGCTAGGGCGAAACGGGCCATCCAGCAGTAGTGGCGCACGTACAATAAATTTAGAAGAAAGTCGAAGCGAAATTTAGAAAATGGGTTAAAATTGTTGAGGATGCGGGGCGTGCACGGGCCATGAAGGTACCCGGGGCCTCCGGTCACTCGACTACGCGCAGAGCGCAAAATTGAGGAAAAGAAAGAGTTCGCGCGAACGACGTGTCACACTGACTGTGGGTTGGCGTGAGGCGCCGGTAGGCAAACCGCGACACTGAAACTTAGCTTCTATCGTCGGTAATCCCAGCGGCGCGTCCTATCAGGACTGCAAAACAGGGAATCGGCAGGAGTTGACGTCCAGCAGCGACGGGGAGGCAGTGGGGCCAGCAGGTCGGCGGACGGCTGGCGCTGTCCAGCAGCGACGGGGAGGCAGTGGGGCCAGCAGGTCGGCGGACGGCTGGCGCTGTCCAGCAGCGAGGGGGCCGGCGCTGGCGGTGTCCGTGGAGGGCTACGCGACGTGTCCGTCATGCTTAGGCGCGGCGTGGCGGCTTCATGCTCCGGGGCGGGTTGGCCAACGGCGCTGGGGTAGCTACTCGAACATCGCGGTGGCACGCGGCATGACGCTGTGCGTCTGCAGGTGGGGGTGGCGGCCGTAGGCAGCGTTCCGGTGAGGGGAGTGACTCTCACGTTGAGGAACAGCGTCGGGGAGGCAACGCCATCCAGGTGTCGGCTAGGCCAGCCAATCTTTTGCGTAGCTGGGAGCGGGAGAGAGCCATGGCGCGCTACGAGGCGTGCCAGAGAGTTCACTCGAACTAGGGCCGAGGCGGCCGACACAGTGAACGGAAACAGCAGAGCGCCGACCAAAAATAAATGTAAAAGAGCGTCCGCAGTGGGAACGTAAATGAGAAAACATAAGGCAAAAAAAAAACACACAGGAAACGCCAATCGCGACAGAATCCAATTAAATCACCCATTATCAGGCCGAACAAGAAAACTAAAATTGATAATTTGAAATTATAAGGCCATGAAATGAAGGAAACGCACGTGAGAAGGCGCGTGTTCGGTGATTTAAGCCAATAAAAGTAGTATGAGTAGTCAAAAGTCGTGTCGAGCTCGAGCAGTCAAATGTCAGTAAAAGAGGGCCGTGATAACACAACGGCCGGGCGACTCGGCGAAGCCAGAGTCGGAATCTACGGGGAGGAGCGGGGCGGGGCTCCGTGGTTCCAGGCCGGCCGGTCCGCAACATCTCTACCCGTGAGGGGGCGTGTAAACACTACAGCACGGCGGCTGCAATAAAATGAATAGCTTGCTTTTGACTTCATGCGTGCGGCGCAGATGCGCTTCGCTTTAACGCGTAGCCCAAAAGAAGGGAACTTAACATCTAAGGTTGCCACATCCGGTGGACGGCGTCGACAGTCGGCGCCTGTGCGCGACTATCAGACTCGTTCTTTCGCGGGGAAGGCTAAAAGAAGTGATGCAGGCGCTCACTCGGTGCCGCAGCAAAGCGGCCCGCGAGGAGGCAGCCGTGGCCCTCTGCGGGGCAGACGGGGCGGCCGTGCGGGCACACAGGGGGCGGGGGGGCCTACTCCTTGTGCACACAGTCCGGCTGATAAGCTGGAGTCAAGGAACTCGGCTGTCTGCGCGGTCCGCGCCCAGGAGGGGCTCCTGGAGAGCCTCGATCTCTGCGTCCTCCTGCCCGGGGGCAGGGATGGGGACAGACTGGAGCGGGACGGCCTGCAGGGAGGCGGCGAGGATGTCGTCCGGCAGCGCGGAGGCGCCAGCGGGGACGAGATCAGGGGCGCGGCTGTGGGCCGCGGCGGGTGCAATATCCGCGAAGAGCCTGTCTGGCTGAATTTTGAACGCGCGCACGCCGGGCGGGGCCGGGCGGGCGGAGGGCGGCGGGGCCGGGGCTGCGGGGGAGCCTTCGCCGGGCCAACCGCGTAGACCACCGGGGCCTCCGGCCACTCCGGGGCGGGTTGGGGCGGCGGCAGGGGATCCGAGCCGGGGCGCGTGCAGCCAGCGGTTTCCATAGAATATTTGTTATTACTAAAGCGCAATTCAGACTTGGTCGCAAAATGCCAATCTAAGCCAATTAACAGATCGGAGCACGTGTCTGGGCTGACAAGGAACGGGTGCATGACAGTGGCACCGTTGGCTCTCACCGTGGCGGTGTAAATCCCAGACAGAGTGATTGGTGCACCTCGGGCACATGGGAGCTGCTTGAAGGGGAGGTGAGTGGGGTCCACCTCGGAGGGCGGGACGCAGCGCGCATGGAGGATGGAGAACGTGGACCCAGTGTCCAGCTGGCCCGTCACGGTGCCGAAAGGAAACTTCATCCGGACACGGAGGGCGCTGACAGGGGGGACGCGAAGGGGGCAGGACGCCGGTAGCGCGTGCGCCTCGGGGGGCTTGCCGGGGGCGGCGGCGGCCTGATAAGCAGCCGAGGCGGGAGCGGCGGCGGCAGCGGCTGGGGGCCTCAGGAGCGGGCGGGTGTGTGGGAGGGGGAGGTGGGGGAGGTGTGCTGGAGGCAGAGGACGGAGGGCCGGCCGTGCGTCGGGATCGCCTGCGCGCGCGCACGCTGCGTGGCGGTCTCGGTTTCGGCTTTGGCTCCTCTACGTCGTCAGCCGGCAGGGGGGAGGAGGGCGAGGGGGGCACCTCACAAGTTACCTGCAAACAGGCAGCGCCTGGCGGGGGCTCACTGAGCACTGCAGCGGAAGGTGCTGCTGGCTGAGGGGTCAAGGCGCTTGCAATAGGGCACTCGAGGGCGTTATGGCTGCCACTACATAACACACACACCGAGTCAGACGGGTCGGCGTCTGGTGGCGACTCAAATTTAGAGTCAGGGAATTGATCCTGGGGAATTTTAGGGGTGGTGCCTTCGTTCAGATTCTGCGGGTTCCACTGGCCCCATGGTCCATACCAGAACCAAGGAGGGTACTGCCACACAGAGGGGAACGGCGGGGCGCCGAAGGGGAAGGGGGGCGGAAGGTAGGGACAGGGACCCTGCATTTGTTGATAAGGGGACCCGAGGTCAGGCGGCTGCCACACGCCTGGAGCGGGGCTGGCGGTTCGATTAACGTTATCATTGTAATCGTCGTCGTCAGCGTCGTCGTCCCACATTTGATTGACGTGCCGTGGCGACTCACTTTTCCGATTCTGCGTCGGTGTTTGGACAGAACTAGCCGTAGCGTGAGCGAGAGTGAATCTCTCAAGCGTCTGGATGAGCTCGGCAAGCTTGTCCTCTAGCGGGTGCGTACCGGTAGCAGCTGGGGCGGCCGGTGCGCTGAAGGCGCCACAAGCAAGGGCGGAAGGCATACAGGCAGCGGGCACACACACGGAGGCAAGAGAGGGAGGGGGCAGATTTCTTTGCAGGTTGTACTGAGTGTGGGCGCGGATGGCGGCCTTGTGGGTAGTTTCCAAATTTTGCACTGCCCTTAAAAATTCGTCTACCGTATTGTAGGCGTCCGGGCGGAGGGCAGCAGCTACGGCCAGGTCGACTCCCTTGTGGATCTCCTGGAGCTGTTCATCCACCTCATTGATATCGAGCTTACCGCAGAGCCGCAGCACATCCTGCGCATACTGCGCGTATGACTCCGACTCCTGTTTAATGCGGGTCTGAAGCTGGTCCCGATAGGCCTGCTTATCAATGACTGTGGGAAAGGCAGCGGCTAGCGCCTCTCGCACTAGATTGTAGGTCTGCTCCGGGGTTCGCGGAGGGACCGGCTCCGTGTCAAGTAACTCCTTGACTTTTCGCCGGAACATGGCAGCCGCAGAGCCCGTCAGGGCGTTTTCAAAATGGAAAAGCTTCTGCGCGGCATTCATGTTCGGGTACAGTGCCAAGTAACGGTCAAATCGCGCCAAGAACTGCTGAACCTCGTCATCAGGCTCCCCGGAAAACGGGGGCAGATGAGCAGCTACTGTCAGGATCGGAGCGGCCATCGCGGGGAGTGTTGTGGAAAACTACGGGCGGGTGGGCGGGGAAAAGGAACGCAAACGCAGCGATCGCACACAGGAGGCCCTTCCTCAAAGAGAAACTAAACTAAAATTGTCCGGTGGGGCAGTCACGAAAAAACCAACCGGACACAGTGGCGGGGCGGAAGCACTCGCAAAGAGCGACCGCGCAAACCGCGTGGCAAAGAGTAAAGAAAGGCGGCATAAAATGCCGAATAGGTAACGAGATGTCTGGGGAGAGCGTCGGCGTCAGTCACAAAAATAGTCACAAGTCGGCAGGAAAAGAAAATTGGCTTGTCGGAGGAGCACGGGTTTTTTTTTTAAATGGCCAAATAAATGAATTCAAAAGAAAAAGGCGGTCGACAGTAAAGCTGTCCAGGTACCGCTATTATTATACTTTAAAACAAAACACCGCTATTGAAAAATTGGTCAATGTATTATGTACCGTACAGGCTTAAACAAATCACCAAAATAAAAAAGAAAACGATCGATGCAACATGTGTGCACGCTTAAGTAAAACACCAAAATCGAAAAAAAACGGCTGTTCCACTATGTGTGCACGCTTAAGCAAAACGCCAAAATCGAAAAACTGGCCGATGCACCATGTTGTCTGGCCCTAAGATATTTGGGTTCTTTCTCGAGTGGCGCTTGCTATGCGAGTGATAATCAGCGAATTTACTTAGAAGTTCATAGTAGTAGGGTTTATTGATTGGCTCGTGGCACTCACACTCTGTGTCCGTCCACTTACCACTCCGGCTTCCTCCGTCGTACCATGGCCGATGTGCCTCGCCCAAGCTCTCGGTGTGAACTGCAAGGACTGGAGCGGGCTGAAGGCCCAGCAGGGCTGCTGCTGCTCTAGTCGTAGTAAAGGGTGGGGGCAAAGGCGCGTCTGCGTCTTATCAGTTCCAGACGTCCTGCCTCAATCCCTCGATAGGCCTGAGGGGCGTTAAACATTATTTGTGGTTCCCATGCAAGCTGCGCTACAGCGGATGCTAGGCGTGCATGGGTCTGACGATTGATAAGCGCGGGACGGGCGTACGTGTGCGCTAGCCACAACATCCTCTGTATGCTGGTTACGCAGGAGTGTGTATCTCCTCGGAGTGACGCCGTTGCGTCAGTGTGGTTCTCCTCGGATTGCCGGAATATACTAAGCGGTCGGCTCCTCTGTATGCTGGTTACGCAGGAGTGTGTATCTCCTCGGAGTGACGCCGTTGCGTCAGTGTGGTTCTCCTCGGATTGCCGGAATATACTAAGCGGTCGGCTCCTCTGTATGCTGGTTACGCAGGAGTGTGTATCTCCTCGGAGTGACGCCGTTGCGTCAGTGTGGTTCTCCTCGGATTGCCGGAATATACTAAGCGGTCGGCTCCTCTGTATGCTGGTTACGCAGGAGTGTGTATCTCCTCGGAGTGACGCCGTTGCGTCAGTGTGGTTCTCCTCGGATTGCCGGAATATACTAAGCGGTCGGCTCCTCTGTATGCTGGTTACGCAGGAGTGTGTATCTCCTCGGAGTGACGCCGTTGCGTCAGTGTGGTTCTCCTCGGATTGCCGGAATATACTAAGCGGTCGGCTCCTCTATATGCTGGTTACGCAGGAGTGTGTATCTCCTCGGAGTGACGCCGTTGCGTCAGTGTGGTTCTCCTCGGATTGCCGGAATATACTAAGCGGTCGGCTCCTCTGTATGCTGGTTACGCAGGAGTGTGTATCTCCTCGGAGTGACGCCGTTGCGTCAGTGTGGTTCTCCTCGGATTGCCGGAATATACTAAGCGGTCGGCTCTTTTCCCTGCTGGGAAGGCAGGTGTTAGTTGCGGGTGCTGGTGTGGTGCCGCGGTTTTCTCGTGTAATTATTGTATGGGGTGGTGACCGCCCCCCCCCCCCCCTCCCCGGCTACGCCCCTAAACCCATATTACCCATATTACGTGACCATTTTGTTTGCCACCTTTTTAACCCCCCCCCCCTCCTTCCCCGTGACGTGGATAACCTAACCTGGCCGTGGCTGAATAATAGGGTGTAGTCGTAGTATTTGGCTTCGACCCCCCCCCCCCTCAAATTAAGGTCACGTAATATGGGTACGGGCGTCCGCGTCCGCTAATGCAGTCTTAAAGTAGCATGAATTTTGACATTCTTTGTAATAGGGGGAGGTGGTGGGACGGTCTGAATCTACGTACGTGCCGACAAAATAATTTATCCTCGGATGGCTGGTTTTAAAACGCACCTCCTCGGATTCGTGAAAAAAAAATAGCACATTTTTTTTTGCATATTTAGACTATTTAATGGTGTAGGAGGACAGCTGGCAAGAAGACCGTCCGATTTATCGAGC
>JAPTSV010000832.1:0-16907 GCA_026979955.1 Megalurothrips usitatus | reverse complement strand
AGGCAGGGATTGACGATTCCGCGGACCTGTCAGGCTCAGCAGCGGTGTCATTGTCTCTCGTGTCCAAAACCGGTTCAGGGCAGCAGGTGGCAGTGGCGCTCCCTGCAGGCCGCGTCTGAGTCAGTGGATCTGAGATAAAAACAAAGAAAAATGCAATCAGCCGTCCCTAAGTAGATATGAAACACCCGATGTACAGTCGACCCTAGAATTTCGTCCGGGTGCGTCCCCTAATTTTCGTGACACAGGTTTCCCCACTACTTGGGCTGGGGCGCGTGGGCCGGGCCGGGACCCGGCGCCGCCGGACGCCCCGAGCCGGCCCGCCGCGCAGATTTAAGGGGGACTTTAATCCGTCCGGTCAGGGCAGAATTTTTATTTCCAATTTCCGCTTGTATTTTTGACAACCTGTTTAGTTGAACGTGTAGGCCACTAAAAGATAAGTCGATCCAAAAAAAAATCAGCATGTTAAAATTCAAATCATGACCTGAGTTATGGAACAGGCCAGGCCCGAACCATCTACCCTAGCGGCGTAGATTTTAGTTACAAAAACTGAGAGTACGTTTGGCAACTCATTCTCAGTTAACGTAGTCAATAGTCTGGCAGATCCGAAGGGACCTGTGCAGGCCAGGTTAGGCCACCCCGCACGACGAGCATGCGCCGCACACGTATGCAATTGCCTAACCACATCGCGGGGAATGGCCATAATCTGCAGCGTTGTCTACCGATGAAAGAGCCAAATGTGCTCAAAAGAAAGCGTGATGCCGCCATCAGGTGAGGCAATGGATAGAGCTGGATCTAAATAGCAAAATTAACATTTTTCCCTACCTTTACATAGTATCATTTTTGCTGACTAAGATCTTGCAAGAGCCGCACTGCCTCGCACGCTTTCCCTCAGCAGTAGCCATCACACTTTTCCAGAGTGGCGTCCAAATCAAAATCTAATAAAAAAGGACACACGAAGTTTGTCATAACGTCACAAATTGATGTCCGTGTTTTCTGTCCTTAAAAATACTCGAGCGCATCAAGCCTCCGCCCGGGCCCGTCCCTCGCGGCAGAGCAGACAACTACCGAAGCACGACTGTGGGAAGGAGTTGTGGCGTCCAATTTGCGATCAAAATGTTAAGGACCTGCCCCCAACGAACACAGTTGTGCCTGCTGGCAAACAGTCAGGATAGTTTTTCGTCCGCAAAAGACAATGTCCGTTCCACTCTAAAAACATGAATTAGCGTCTTAGAAGTCAAAAACTGAGAGTACGTTGGGGGCACGCAATCTCAGTCGTAGCGAAAGCCCCTTTTTCTTTTCGCGTTGATGCAACTATGAATAGTAAATACACGGCCATCACGGGCAACAAACTGAGGCGATGCACACTGCTATAAATCCCGCACACCGAGAGCATTGCCTGGCTTTAAATACCAGCAATCTGAGGAGATACACGACCATCACGGGAAGCAATCTGAGGAGATGCACACTGGTAAGAATCCCGCACACCGAGGAGATTGCCTGGCTTTAAATACCAGCAATCTGAGGAGATACACGACTGTCACGGGCACCATTCTGAGGCGGAAAACACTAAACAAAATCTTAGAATGTACCCTTAACTAAATTTTGTGCTTCTCTCAAAATCCTTAAGAATTGTAGCCTCCAGTTTGATTTTTGTTTTTCTTAACGCGAATAACACAAAAAAAAAACAACCAGATTGAGAGGAATAAATTTCAACACACCTTGGCCTTGGATAGAAGAGGCAGGGATTGACGATTCCGCGGACCTGTCAGGCTCAGCAGCGGTGTCATTGTCTCTCGTGTCCAAAACCGGTTCAGGGCAGCAGGTGGCAGTGGCGCTCCCTGCAGGCCGCGTCTGAGTCAGTGGATCTGAGATAAAAACAAAGAGAAAAATGCAATCAGCCGTCCCTAAGTAGATATGAAACACCCGATGTACAGTCGACCCTAGAATTTCGTCCGGGTGCGTCCCCTAATTTTCGTGACACAGGTTTCCCCACTACTTGGGCTGGGGCGCGTGGGCCGGGCCGGGACCCGGCGCCGCCGGACGCCCCGAGCCGGCCCGCCGCGCAGATTTAAGGGGGACTTTAATCCGTCCGGTCAGGGCAGAATTTTTATTTCCATTTTCCGCTTATATTTTTGACAACCTGTTTAGTTGAACGTGTAGGCCACTAAAAAATAAGTCGATCTAAAAAAAAGTCGTTATGTTAAAATTTAAATAATGACCTAGGTTACTGTTAAATGTGACTTTTGTAAGAAAAGATATCAAATTCGAACGATTTTGACAAATAAAACATTGCTTATTTTTTTGCTCTCTGATATCGTCACGTTTTAAAATATTAGCCCGTGAAATTTGAAGCCGATCCAACGTCATGAAGTGCGTAAAGTTCATTTTTGTCCGTCGCCAGCGTAGCTGGCTCAGGCCTGACCTGTTCCGTAACTTTGGTCATAATTTAAATTTTGACATGCAGTTTTTTTTTTTAATCTACTTGTTTTCTAGTGATCTACTCTACAAACCCAAAAGTGTGGTAACAAG
The DNA here is from genome assembly GCA_026979955.1 of Megalurothrips usitatus. NCBI lineage: Eukaryota > Metazoa > Arthropoda > Insecta > Thysanoptera > Thripidae > Megalurothrips > Megalurothrips usitatus. The sequence goes on along the minus strand of JAPTSV010000832.1, from coordinate 14,378 downwards.
CTTTTCCTAAAGCGTGATGGTCAACACACATTAGGAAAAGCGTGGTGAGGCACCACACTCCTGAAAGAGTGTGATGGTGCCACACTCTTCACAGCGGTCCCATGCGTTTACATAGGGATCATAGCAAGAGCTTGGTACCCATCACACTCTTGCAAGAGTGTAGTGCCTCGCTACGCTTTCCCTAAAGCGTAGTAGCCCATCACACTTTTCCTTCAGGGTGGCGCCCATCACACTTTAGGAAAAGCGTGTTACCACACTTTTGGGTTTGTAGAGTACACGTCAAACTTAACAAGCCGTCAAAATTTTGAGCGGAAATTGGACTTAAAAATACCCCCCTTGGCCGGGCGGATTAAGCTCCCCCTTAATCCGTGCGGCGGGCCGGCCCGGAGCGTCCGGCGGCGCCGGGTCCCGGCCTCGGCACCTCCCGTCCCCAAAATTTCGTCCCTGCCTCCTCTTGGCGCCGGGACGAAATACAAGGTTCGACTACCGAGTGTCCCGACCAAGTCAACACTGTTGTGCCTGCTGGCAAACACGCAGGATAATTTTTCGTCCGCAAAAGGAATGTGCTCGTTAGTTTCAAAAACATGCTTTCACTTCAGTTACAAATACTGAGAGTACGTTGGGGAAACGCAATCTCAGTGAACGTAGCGAAAGCCCCTTTTTGTACTTTTCTCGTTGATGCAACCATGAATAGTAAATACACGGCCATCACGGGCAACAAACTGAGGCGATGCACACTGCTATAAATCCCGCACACCGAGAATATTGCCTGGCTTTAAATACCAGCAATCTGAGGAGATACACGCCAGCACGGGAAGCAATCTGTGGAGGATCACGGGAAGCAATCTGAGGAGATGCACACTGGTAAGAATCCCGCACACGCCCATCACGGGAAGCAATCTGAGGAGATGCACACTGGTAAGAATCCCGCACACCGAGGAGATTGCCTGGCTTTAAATACCAGCAATCTGAGGAGATACACGACTGTCACGGGCACCATTCTGAGGCGGAAAACACTAAACAAAATCTTAGAATGTACCCTTAACTAAATTTTGTGCTTCTCTCAAAATCCTTAAGAATTGTAGCCTCCAGTTTGATTTTTGTTTTTCTTAACGCGAATAACACAAAAAAAAAACAACCAGATTGAGAGGAATAAATTTCAACACACCTTGGCCTTGGATAGACGAGGCAGGGATTGACGATTCCGCGGACCTGTCAGGCTCAGCAGCGGTGTCATTGTCTCTCGTGTCCAAAACCGGTTCAGGGCAGCAGGTGGCAGTGGCGCTCCCTGCAGGCCGCGTCTGAGTCAGTGGATCTGAGATAAAAACAAAGAGAAAAATGCAATCAGCCGTCCCTAAGTAGATATGAAACACCCGATGTACAGTCGACCCTAGAATTTCGTCCGGGTGCGTCCCCTAATTTTCGTGACACAGGTTTCCCCACTACTTGGGCTGGGGCGCGTGGGCCGGGCCGGGACCCGGCGCCGCCGGACGCCCCGAGCCGGCCCGCCGCGCAGATTTAAGGGGGACTTTAATCCGTCCGGTCAGGGCAGAATTTTTATTTCCATTTCCCGCTTATATTTTTGACAACCTGTTTAGTTGAACGTGTAGGCCACTAAAAAATAAGTCGATCTAAAAAAAAGTCGTTATGTTAAAATTTAAATAATGACCTAGGTTACTGTTAAATGTGACTTTTGTAAGAAAAGATATCAAATTCGAACGATTTTGACAAATAAAACATTGCTTATTTTTTTGCTCTCTGATATCGTCACGTTTTAAAATATTAGCCCGTGAAATTTGAAGCCGATCCAACGTCATGAAGTGCGTAAAGTTCATTTTTGTCCGTCGCCAGCGTAGCTGGCTCAGGCCTGACCTGTTCCGTAACTTTGGTCATAATTTAAATTTTGACATGCAGTTTTTTTTTTTAATCTACTTGTTTTCTAGTGATCTACTCTACAAACCCAAAAGTGTGGTAACAAGCTTTTCCTAAAGCGTGATGGTCAACACACATTAGGAAAAGCGTGGTGAGGCACCACACTCCTGAAAGAGTGTGATGGTGCCACACTCTTCACAGCGGTCCCATGCGTTTACATAGGGATCATAGCAAGAGCTTGGTACCCATCACACTCTTGCAAGAGTGTAGTGCCTCGCTACGCTTTCCCTAAAGCGTAGTAGCCCATCACACTTTTCCTTCAGGGTGGCGCCCATCACACTTTAGGAAAAGCGTGTTACCACACTTTTGGGTTTGTAGAGTACACGTCAAACTTAACAAGCCGTCAAAATTTTGAGCGGAAATTGGACTTAAAAATACCCCCCTTGGCCGGGCGGATTAAGCTCCCCCTTAATCCGTGCGGCGGGCCGGCCCGGAGCGTCCGGCGGCGCCGGGTCCCGGCCTCGGCACCTCCCGTCCCCAAAATTTCGTCCCTGCCTCCTCTTGGCGCCGGGACGAAATACAAGGTTCGACTACCGAGTGTCCCGACCAAGTCAACACTGTTGTGCCTGCTGGCAAACACGCAGGATAATTTTTCGTCCGCAAAAGGAATGTGCTCGTTAGTTTCAAAAACATGCTTTCACTTCAGTTACAAATACTGAGAGTACGTTGGGGAAACGCAATCTCAGTGAACGTAGCGAAAGCCCCTTTTTGTACTTTTCTCGTTGATGCAACCATGGATAGTAAATACACGGCCATCACGGGCAACAAACTGAGGCGATGCACACTGCTATAAATCCCGCACACCGAGAATATTGCCTGGCTTTAAATACCAGCAATCTGAGGAGATACACGCCCATCACGGGAAGCAATCTGAGGAGATGCACACTGGTAAGAATCCCGCACACCGAGGAGATTGCCTGGCTTTAAATACCAGCAATCTGAGGAGATACACGACTGTCACGGGCACCATTCTGAGGCGGAAAACACTAAACAAAATCTTAGAATGTACCCTTAACTAAATTTTGTGCTTCTCTCAAAATCCTTAAGAATTGTAGCCTCCAGTTTGATTTTTGTTTTTCTTAACGCGAATAACACAAAAAAAAAACAACCAGATTGAGAGGAATAAATTTCAACACACCTTGGCCTTGGATAGAAGAGGCAGGGATTGACGATTCCGCGGACCTGTCAGGCTCAGCAGCGGTGTCATTGTCTCTCGTGTCCAAAACCGGTTCAGGGCAGCAGGTGGCAGTGGCGCTCCCTGCAGGCCGCGTCTGAGTCAGTGGATCTGAGATAAAAACAAAGAGAAAAATGCAATCAGCCGTCCCTAAGTAGATATGAAACACCCGATGTACAGTCGACCCTAGAATTTCGTCCGGGTGCGTCCCCTAATTTTCGTGACACAGGTTTCCCCACTACTTGGGCGGGGGCGCGTGGGCCGGGCCGGGACCCGGCGCCGCCGGACGCCCCGAGCCGGCCCGCCGCGCAGATTTAAGGGGGACTTTAATCCGTCCGGTCAGGGCAGAATTTTTATTTCCATTTCCGCTTATATTTTTGACAACCTGTTTAGTTGAACGTGTAGGCCACTAAAAAATAAGTCGATCTAAAAAAAAGTCGTTATGTTAAAATTTAAATAATGACCTAGGTTACTGTTAAATGTGACTTTTGTAAGAAAAGATATCAAATTCGAACGATTTTGACAAATAAAACATTGCTTATTTTTTTGCTCTCTGATATCGTCACGTTTTAAAATATTAGCCCGTGAAATTTGAAGCCGATCCAACGTCATGAAGTGCGTAAAGTTCATTTTTGTCCGTCGCCAGCGTAGCTGGCTCAGGCCTGACCTGTTCCGTAACTTTGGTCATAATTTAAATTTTGACATGCAGTTTTTTTTTTTAATCTACTTGTTTTCTAGTGATCTACTCTACAAACCCAAAAGTGTGGTAACAAGCTTTTCCTAAAGCGTGATGGTCAACACACATTAGGAAAAGCGTGGTGAGGCACCACACTCCTGAAAGAGTGTGATGGTGCCACACTCTTCACAGCGGTCCCATGCGTTTACATAGGGATCATAGCAAGAGCTTGGTACCCATCACACTCTTGCAAGAGTGTAGTGCCTCGCTACGCTTTCCCTAAAGCGTAGTAGCCCATCACACTTTTCCTTCAGGGTGGCGCCCATCACACTTTAGGAAAAGCGTGTTACCACACTTTTGGGTTTGTAAAGTACACGTCAAACTTAACAAGCCGTCAAAATTTTGAGCGGAAATTGGACTTAAAAATACCCCCCTTGGCCGGGCGGATTAAGCTCCCCCTTAATCCGTGCGGCGGGCCGGCCCGGAGCGTCCGGCGGCGCCGGGTCCCGGCCTCGGCACCTCCCGTCCCCAAAATTTCGTCCCTGCCTCCTCTTGGCGCCGGGACGAAATACAAGGTTCGACTACCGAGTGTCCCGACCAAGTCAACACTGTTGTGCCTGCTGGCAAACACGCAGGATAATTTTTCGTCCGCAAAAGGAATGTGCTCGTTAGTTTCAAAAACATGCTTTCACTTCAGTTACAAATACTGAGAGTACGTTGGGGAAACGCAATCTCAGTGAACGTAGCGAAAGCCCCTTTTTGTACTTTTCTCGTTGATGCAACCATGGATAGTAAATACACGGCCATCACGGGCAACAAACTGAGGCGATGCACACTGCTATAAATCCCGCACACCGAGAATATTGCCTGGCTTTAAATACCAGCAATCTGAGGAGATACACGCCCATCACGGGAAGCAATCTGAGGAGATGCACACTGGTAAGAATCCCGCACACCGAGGAGATTGCCTGGCTTTAAATACCAGCAATCTGAGGAGATACACGACTGTCACGGGCACCATTCTGAGGCGGAAAACACTAAACAAAATCTTAGAATGTACCCTTAACTAAATTTTGTGCTTCTCTCAAAATCCTTAAGAATTGTAGCCTCCAGTTTGATTTTTGTTTTTCTTAACGCGAATAACACAAAAAAAAAACAACCAGATTGAGAGGAATAAATTTCAACACACCTTGGCCTTGGATAGAAGAGGCAGGGATTGACGATTCCGCGGACCTGTCAGGCTCAGCAGCGGTGTCATTGTCTCTCGTGTCCAAAACCGGTTCAGGGCAGCAGGTGGCAGTGGCGCTCCCTGCAGGCCGCGTCTGAGTCAGTGGATCTGAGATAAAAACAAAGAGAAAAATGCAATCAGCCGTCCCTAAGTAGATATGAAACACCCGATGTACAGTCGACCCTAGAATTTCGTCCGGGTGCGTCCCCTAATTTTCGTGACACAGGTTTCCCCACCACTTGGGCGGGGGCGCGTGGGCCGGGCCGGGACCCGGCGCCGCCGGACGCCCCGAGCCGGCCCGCCGCGCAGATTGAAGGGGGACTTTAATCCGCAGAATTTTTATTTCCAATTTCCGCTTATATTTTTGACAACCTGTTTAGTTGAACGTGTAGGCCACTAAAAAATAAGTCGATCTAAAAAAAAGTCGTTATGTTAAAATTTAAATAATGACCTAGGTTACTGTTAAATGTGACTTTTGTAAGAAAAGATATCAAATTCGAACGATTTTGACAAATAAAACATTGCTTATTTTTTTGCTCTCTGATATCGTCACGTTTTAAAATATTAGCCCGTGAAATTTGAAGCCGATCCAACGTCATGAAGTGCGTAAAGTTCATTTTTGTCCGTCGCCAGCGTAGCTGGCTCAGGCCTGACCTGTTCCGTAACTTTGGTCATAATTTAAATTTTGACATGCAGTTTTTTTTTTTAATCTACTTGTTTTCTAGTGATCTACTCTACAAACCCAAAAGTGTGGTAACAAGCTTTTCCTAAAGCGTGATGGTCAACACACATTAGGAAAAGCGTGGTGAGGCACCACACTCCTGAAAGAGTGTGATGGTGCCACACTCTTCACAGCGGTCCCATGCGTTTACATAGGGATCATAGCAAGAGCTTGGTACCCATCACACTCTTGCAAGAGTGTAGTGCCTCGCTACGCTTTCCCTAAAGCGTAGTAGCCCATCACACTTTTCCTTCAGGGTGGCGCCCATCACACTTTAGGAAAAGCGTGTTACCACACTTTTGGGTTTGTAGAGTACACGTCAAACTTAACAAGCCGTCAAAATTTTGAGCGGAAATTGGACTTAAAAATACCCCCCTTGGCCGGGCGGATTAAGCTCCCCCTTAATCCGTGCGGCGGGCCGGCCCGGAGCGTCCGGCGGCGCCGGGTCCCGGCCTCGGCACCTCCCGTCCCCAAAATTTCGTCCCTGCCTCCTCTTGGCGCCGGGACGAAATACAAGGTTCGACTACCGAGTGTCCCGACCAAGTCAACACTGTTGTGCCTGCTGGCAAACACGCAGGATAATTTTTCGTCCGCAAAAGGAATGTGCTCGTTAGTTTCAAAAACATGCTTTCACTTCAGTTACAAATACTGAGAGTACGTTGGGGGCACGCAATCTCAGTGAACGTAGCGAAAGCCCCTTTTTGTACTTTTCTCGTTGATGCAACCATGAATAGTAAATACACGGCCATCACGGGAAGCAAACTGAGGCGATGCACACTGGTATGAATCCCGCACACCGAGAATATTGCCTGGCTTTAAATACCAGCAATCTGAGGAGATACACGCCCATCACGGGAAGCAATCTGAGGAGATGCACACTGGTAAGAATCCCGCACACCGAGGAGATTGCCTGGCTTTAAATACCAGCAAACTGAGGAGATACACGACTGTCACGGGCACCATTCTGAGGCGGAAAACACTAAACAAAATCTTAGAATGTACCCTTAACTAAATTTTGTGCTTCTCTCAAAATCCTTAAGAATTGTAGCCTCCAGTTTGATTTTTGTTTTTCTTAACGTGAATAACACAAAAAAACAACCAGATTGAGAGGAATAAATTTCAACACACCTTGGCCTTGGATAGAAGAGGCAGGGATTGACGATTCCGCGGACCTGTCAGGCTCAGCAGCGGTGTCATTGTCTCTCGTGTCCAAAACCGGTTCAGGGCAGCAGGTGGCAGTGGCGCTTCTTGCAGGCCGCGTCTGAGTCAGTGGATCTGAGATAAAAACAAAGAGAAAAATGCAATCAGCCATCCCTTATTAGATATGAAACACCCGAAGCTCCCCCTTAATCCGCGCGGCGGGGCGGCCCGGAGCGTCCGGCGGCGCCGTCCCTAATTAGATACGTAACACCCGATGTAGCGATTTTTCCAACCAAGCCAACACTGTTGTGCCTGCTGGCGAACACGCAGAAAAATGATTAAATGGCAAAATGAATGAGTTCGTTATTTTCTAGACATGCATAGCCATTAAAAAAAAAAAAAAGAACTGGTAGTCCGTTGCGGCAACGCATTCTCAGTTAATATAGCAAAAAGTCTTTTTTTCCCCCCTTTTTTTGCGGTGATGCTAGTTTCCCTGACGAACATTAGCGTACAACGAAAGCCTATTTTGCCTAACTTAATTTTGTGCTTCTATTAAAGTCTACAAACAAATCATTTGTCCCAACATTACTCTTTTTCTCGAGTATCGTCGTCTTCGGCAAGATCTATTCTGTCCGTCGAATGCTGGACCCAAAAACTACGTTTTTGAAATTATTGGTACGAGTTGCACCTTCCCATCGTGCATCGCATTATTATGTACATGACATTTGTAAATGGGGGTGGGAAAGCGTACCTGAAACTGTGTCTTCTAGCCAGGGATTGTGAATGAGGGCAATTGGGCGATAGTCCCCGTAGTCAAATTTTAGTTCCGTGCCCTTTGCTATATCATACATAGCAAAAAAACACATTCTAGGAGTTTTCTGTATCTCGATGACTTTTGATCGAAGGTTCCCTTGCCTCGAATGATTTATTAGACGGCCCTTCCTGGGGCTTTCTTTTGTGGCGTCGATGCTGAAACATAGGAACATTATGAAGTCAGGAAAGATTTATATGGAACCGAGACTTTCTTGGAAGATTTAAACGAGTTGCGTTCTCTTACCAATAAAACCGATTCTTGAAATAGAAGTAATACAAGTACGAATGTTCACCGTCGTGGCTTTTCTCTCTCTTCTTCCCCTCTCTGCCAGATATTAACTCTCCTACGTACTCAAGAACAAAGGCGCCCTTCTTGATGGCCCTCGTCGACACCACACCGCGGCCGACGCCTTTGATCTGAATGACCTGGAAAAACAAATTAGGATTAGTGCTGCTATCTCGATGGGAGGCTTCCGGTAGGTTAGAGTTCTCGCTCCTGCTCGAGATATCAACGCTTTTCAATATTCGTGTACGCCCACAGACCGCACCTAACCGACTAGAGCACCCTGTCCGCGCTATGGGCCATCAACTTTTAAGATGTTGTAGACCGACATCCCCCCCCCCCCCTAAATTCTTTCCCATTGACGGTCTGCTAGATACATCTCGAATAATAGAGTAATAAATGAAGTTGAGGCATATAAAGTCACTTACATTAAAATCGGCTTCCGACTGCCCCAGTCTCTCGCTGGTGACAGCCTCCAGCTCATTTTCATCTAATAACAAGAAAAAGCAAAATATAAGAGTCATCGCAATCAACACGAGTCTCGAAAACAAATCGTACCATCAAGCACAAACCTACCAAGTTTACAGCATGAGGAAACCAGGCGCCTCGACCGCGTGGAAACTGAACCTGCGCAACAAGAAAAAAAATTATAGGAACACACACCCTCAAAAAAAATCTGTTTGAATTTAGCATATTTGAGATTCTCGTTGTCAGTTTCTTGAATCAAGCTTACGCATTTAGCTCGATGCTTGATTCATGCATTGTTCTAAATGCGCATGCTTGATTCAAGAAACTGACGGCAAGAATCTCAAATATGCTAAAATCAAGCAGATTTTTTTGAGAGTGCAGTACAGGAAACCAAAAAAATACTATCCCACTTCGTGAGATACTAGTAGTCCCGGAGTGTAAGGAATTGAATTAAAGTGTGGTTTAAATTTAATTTTAATATGATATAAGTTACATTTAAATTTGATTTAAGTTTAATTAAAATTTTAGTCAAGTGAAGTTTAATATTCATTCAAATTGAGTTCAAATTTAATCTAAATTTAGTATATTTTTTTTTACTTTTAATTTAAATTTGATTCAAATTTAACTATAGTCTTCTTAATTTAAGGTATGAGGAATTCGTTTGGGCCTCGCAAAAGTTTTGGCGTGGTTTCTATTTATTTCGAGAGAAAAGGCTAGTTTTAGAGTAGCCCGAAGGCAGCCGACCGCTCACATTCTCATGCGCGGGCCTAGCTCTCCTGCGAGGCGGTCGCACTGTTGTGGCAGGTGTACTTGATTCGAGTAAAATTAAATTTTGATTGAAATTCAGAATTAAATTTGATCTAAAGTAGGTTTAAATTTTATCTAAATTTTGTTTAAATTTCATTTCAATTGAACTTTAGCCTTTTTTAAAATTTGGATGAAGATTCTTTTCGGGCGTCGTCTAAGTTGTGGCGCGGTTTGAATTTCCTTCGAGTGGAAGACGGTAGGTTTAGAGTAGAGCTTGATGGTAGAGGACCGCTCACATTCTCATGCGCGGGGCAGGCCTTGCTCTCCTGCGAAGCTCCGGCAAAGTTTCCGGCGTGGCTAAAGACGTTAGCATGCGTGCTAAAATGCTAAAACGTGAGAATGCCGAGTGGGTGATGTTCGCGTCATTTCAGCATCACCCATGTAAATACCCGAATTTCTCATACTAGGAACAATGATAAGGCAACTCCGTTCCACTCCGTGCCTAAAAAACATCGACAGAAAAAATACTATCCCACGAAATACTAGAGTTTCCGCCGATACATAAAATTATAGTTCAAAACGACGCGCAAGGCCATAGCGAGCGTTCAGTCCAGAGACCGGACTTGGGCAGCAAGCGGCGAAAAGTCTTACCCACAGCCAGGGAGGAGCCGTGCCCGACCCGACCCTCCCGAGTGGAACTGGACTCCGTAAATTTGACGTAAAATTGGCGTGAGCGGAACGTCAAAAATACGTCAAACTTACGTCAAGCTTTTACGCTAAAATAACGTCAACTTCAAGGAAGAACCACTAGGCCTAGATATGGCGTGAGTTTGGCGTATTTTTAAAGCTATAGCGCAAGAATTTACGCCAAAAATACGTCAAAGACACGCCAACTTTACGCCATAGCGCGCCCTGGTAGACTGCTCACAGAGCGCTCGTCACAAACACGTCCGCCTCCCTTATATACTATACGTGTCTCATTGAAGTTGACGTTATTTTAGCGTAAAAACTTGACGTAAGTTTGACGTATTTAGGACGTTCTGCTCACGCCAATTTTACGTCAAATTTACGGAGTCCAGTTCCACTCGGGCTGCCCGCGCTGCCCGCAGCTGCCTCGTGTGGGCAACGATACCCGCACGGTGCCCGCACGGACAGAGCGGGCGGGTGATACTGGCGCTGCTAGCTGTGGTGGCTGCTGCGTTCGCCGCTGGGTCTGCACCCGAGCCAGCGGGACGGCGGCGCGGCCAGCCGAGCTATCTCACTCGCACCGCTACGGGTCGCTCTGTGAGTGCGACAGAGACAGCGCTGCTTGGAGTCAGCCCGCCGTCCCCGCAACCAACTCGCTTCGGCAAGCCAGCGCCTGTCGCTCACCTAGCGCCTTGGCTGGCCTGTACGGACCGGCCGGCACGCGGGCAACGATACCCGCACGGGCGCCTCGGTTTCGGCTGTTTTCCTCCCGCTGCAATACGTAGGCCCGGTCGCCGGTCTGTCTGCCTGCCAGGGCCATTCGTCTGACTGCCCAGCGGAGATCCCGCAGTGTGCTGCCCAAGTCCGGTCTCTATCCCGGGCCTCCGGCCGTCGTCCTCCGCCCCGCCGGCTCTGGGCGACGCCGCGCCGGCCGCCGTGCACGTGCCCGACGACCACGTCGACGCCAGGCCCCCGTCGACGACACCCCTAGTGGCGCCGAAGAGCCCCCGGGCCTCCGGCCGTCGCCCTCCGCCCCGCCCACTCTGGGCGACGCCGCGCCGGCCGCCGTCCACGTGCCCGACGACCACGTCGACGCCAGGCCCCCGTCGACGACACCCCTGGTGGCGCCAAAGAGCCCCCGGGCCTCCGGCCGTCGTCCTCCGCCCCGCCGGCTCTGGGCGACGCCGCGCCGGCCGCCGTGCACGTGCCCGACGACCACGTCGACGCCAGGCCCCCGTCGACGACACCCCTGGTGGCGCCGAAGAGCCCCCGGGCCTCCGGCCGTCGTCCTCCGCCCCGCCGGCTCTGGGCGACGCCGCGCCGGCCGCCGTGCACGTGCCCAACGACCACGTCGACGCCAGGCCCCCGTCGACGACACCCCTGGTGGCGCCGAAGAGCCCCCGGGCCTCCGGCCGTCGTCCTCCGCCCCGCCGGCTCTGGGCGACGCCGCGCCGGCCGCCGTGCACGTGCCCGACGACCACGTCGACGCCAGGCCCCCGTCGACGACACCCCTGGTGGCGCCGAAGAGCCCCCGGGCCTCCGGCCGTCGTCCTCCGCCCCGCCGGCTCTGGGCGACGCCGCGCCGGCCGCCGTGCACGTGCCCGACGACCACGTCGACGCCAGGCCCCCGTCGACGACACCCCTGGTGGCGCCGAAGAGCCCCCGGGCCTCCGGCCGTCGTTCTCCGCCCCGCCCACTCTGGCCGACGCCGCGCCGGCCGCCGTGCTGGCCTCCTCCCTGGAGTCCATGCGGTGCTCCGTGCGTGGCCGTCGAAACCCGTCGCACAGTGAGAGCTCGCGCTCTTCTTCGGCTCGGCGGGGACGCTGCCGCAAAAGGCGAGCTCAGTTTCCGGAAGGCAAAAGAAAAAAGTGTTGGCCAGCGGGACAGGTGCGACAGGTCCGCGTCCGGACGCCGCTCGGACCGGGATGTGCTGATGAGGTGCGATAAGGCCCTGGAGACGCGATGCGGACTCCGTCACCCCCTTCACCCCCGTCCCCGTCTTGTGATCTGGAGTCTCCTCGGACCCAGCTGAGTCCGTTGCCGTCGCCGTCGCGACCCGTCGGACAGTGAGAGCTCGCGCTCTTCTTCGGCTCGTCGGGGACGCTGCCGCTGTAGGCGTTGTGTGTCCCGGACTCGCGGCGGCCACCGCGCAGAGACCCGAACCTGGACGCACCCCTCTACACCCCGCTAACAGGCACAAGGCCACGAGCCGTTGCTGCAGAACGCGCGCTCTATCGACTGGTAAGCCCACGGCCGCAACCAAGAACGCCATCGCGGCGGTTGTGTGTTGTGGCGTGGGTCCACGGGGGGTCGCTCGTACCGCCACAACCGGGACACCGACCCGCCGGGTCGGCGACGTCTTTGGGGCCGGCCGGCGCCGTGCGCACCCCACGCCACGCTGGCAGCCCCCACCAGGTACGCGGCGCCTATGTGGTGCCTACGGGGCCGCTATCGACAACCGAAGCTGCAGCACGCCGCGGCGCAATCGACGCAGGCAGCCTGGACGAGCACCGAGCTCACGTTAACCCGCATCCACGTCCCTACCCGCCAGGTCCTCGCTGGGACGGCTGGCCCCGCGCAGGGACGAGGCAGACGACGTCGCTACCGGGACACCGGGAGGCGCGCGCCCGCGCACCGTGCGTCCCGCCACCGAGGACGCCGTCGGCGACGGCTTCGGAGACCAGCCGCACCGGCGCGCCGACGCCGCCGCCAACACGAGCGCACTCCGGGTCTGACCACGGCGCCGACGGCAGCGCCGGGAATACGGCACGCACCACGCGGACCCGGAAGCAGAGTCGGCCGGGATCGGTGCTGAGCTGGAGTTAAGAGAGCGAGAGTCGAGCGGCGAGTGCGGTGCGGTGGACTCGGTAGAGCGAGGAGTGATTGCAAGTGAGAAGAGTGCCCTCGAGGACCATGATCTCGATGAGGGCGTGTCCGTTGGCGCTGATGATTTCCGGGACCTTCTCCGACGACGCCGACCCGCCATGTTGGGTGGACGATGGTACCGCCGCCCCATCATCGTCCGTGAGATGTAACTGCAGCCCCTCTCCCCCACCTCCGCCGTGCACGTGCCCGACGACCACGTCGACGCCAGGCCCCCGTCGACAGCACCCCTGGTAGCGCCGAAGAGCCCCCGGGCCTCCGGCCGTCGTCCTCCGCCCCGCCGGCTCTGGGCGACGCCGCGCCGGCCGCCGTGCACGTGCCCGACGACCACGTCGACGCCAGGCCCCCGTCGACGACACCCCTGGTGGCGCCGAAGAGCCCCCGGGCCTCCGGCCGTCGTCCTCCGCCCCGCCGGCTCTGGGCGACGCCGCGCCGGCCGCCGTGCACGTGCCCGGCGACCACGTCGACGCCAGGCCCCCGTCGACGACACCCCTGGTGGCGCCGAAGAGCCCCCGGGCCTCCGGCCGTCGTCCTCCGCCCCGCCGGCTGTGGGCGACGCCGCGCCGGCCGCCGTGCACGTGCCCGACGACCACGTCGACGCCAGGCCCCCGTCGACGACACCCCTGGTGGCGCCGAAGAGCCCCCGGGCCGCCGGCCGTCGTTCTCCGCCCCGCTCACTCTGGCCGACGCCGCTCCGGCCGCCGTGCTGGCCTCCTCCCTGGAGTCCATGCGGTGCTCCGTGCGTGGCCGTCGAAACCCGTCGCACAGTGAGAGCTCGCGCTCTTCTTCGGCTCGTCGGGGACGCTGCCGCAATAGGCGAGCTCAGTTTCCGGAAGGCGGTCACGTCCGCGCCGAACGCGTCCCAGCCGGCCTCTGTTCCGTAGGCGTAGCCCGCGCAACGGCCGTGCGCACCGGGATCGCTGGCCGCAAGGGGGGAGGAGGCGTTGTGTGTCCCGGACTCGCGGCGGCCACCGCGCAGAGACCCGAACCTGGACGCACCCCTCTACACCCCGCTAACAGGCACAAGGCCACGAGCCGTTGCTGCTGCCGCGCGTGGCGCATTAGGCCTTGCGTCATGTTTTGGTACAAGGACCACGGCCTAGCACCGAGCTCACGTTGACCAACATGACCAGGGCCGTCGATCCGGGGGGGGGGGGGGGACGACCGGGGAATTGCCCTCCCCCTCCCCTTCAACTTTATTAAAAATTGCAATCGATGCTGGTTGGAGGCAGAGGGTGGACTTGACTGACGCGCCGCCAACTCGGAAATCGGCGGGCGGGGGGAAAGAAAAGGGAATACCCTATACGCCGGCCCTCGGGCGCTTTGGCATGTCTGTGCCCGCCGCCGCCGCGCCGATTGCAAGCGCTCGTCGCTCGCCTCCTGCCCCATTCCTACTCCTTCGTCCTTCGCACGTAAACCCGCCCTTGGGGAGGGGGGGGGGGCAGGCACCCCCACGACACACACCATTCCCCCCCCCCCCTCCACCTGGCGCAACGACAGGTCGACGGCCCTGCACATGACTCACAGCGCCCGTACCCGCCGGCGGCGGCGGCTGCGACGGCTGGCCCCGCGCGGGGACGAGGCAGGACGGCGTCGCCACCGGACACCGGGAGGCGCGCTCTCACG
>JAPTSV010000831.1:18101-40179 GCA_026979955.1 Megalurothrips usitatus | reverse complement strand
ACACGCTGTGTGGGGCGTGGCGGGCGGCGTGGCGGGCGCCGTGGCGCGAGAGGGGTTGTATATCAGCAGAATGGCGGCAGCGCAAACCGCGTGACCTCCCCCCCCCCCCCCCCCGTGCGGCTGCGGTGCGCCCGGTCGGCTCCGGAGCAAACTGTCGTTGGCGCGCGGGCCTCGGAGCCCCGCGACGGTGTGGGCAGGGGTCGGCAACGGCGGCAGCGGCGCTGCCCCCGTCCTCACTGCAGGTTTCGAGGGCGTGAATCTGCCGGTCATGACTCTTGAACGGATAATATCCGTGAATACTGATCAAATTGAACATACGGGGGGTCTAAAAACAAGCTCAGTTCACAATGCAACATGAATCATCGCTGAAGATGACCGGTTTTCCATATTTCGATAAAGAACAAAATACGAGGTGGTCGATTTTTTGAACTTCCTTTTTCGAAATAAGAAAAACCGGTCATCTTTGCGGCCAGGTCATGTTATCTTAGCATTCCTTGTGAACTAATCTTGTGTACGGACCCCCCGTTTGTTCAATCTGAACGGTTTTCACGGATATTATCCGTCCAAAGAGTTATGAACGGCAGATGCAGATTCGAGCCTTCGAACCCTTCCGGGTCCTTCCGGGTTCTTTCGGGTGCTTCACTCTAAACAAGAAAAAAAGGAAAACTCAATGCGACTTTTTCTTGTTATATTTCGCTAGTTTTAGACCGCCCTACCGCTTCGCGCACTATCCAATGGCCATTCCTCCCAAGACAGCCTACATTTATTTGTGACTCGAACGAGGACAAGGAGCCGGGTCGTGGGACTGCGGTGCTATTATCCTAGCTGCCAAAGGACCTAGACAAATGTATGTGGTGCTAAAATATCTCTTGCATCAAGTATAACATTTGAAGTACGGGTTTTAGTGGCAGGCTACACCTGTCAGGGCTAGAAGTGCGCCGTTTGTCTCCTGGCTGCGGTTTAGGTCTGGTATCTTTTTACATTCGACAAAACAGTCGGCGAGGTTGCGGTTTTTTCTTGCGGCTGCAGATATAAGGAATGATATAAGGAATCCCTCCTTTGTTTTTAGGTAATTCGTGTTGGCGATGTGTTGAAGAGCGTTACCAGATTTGTATTGAAAATTTCCGAGAAACGGGATGTGAAATAGTAACAGGCCTAAAACTGTGAAAACCAAAGTCACAAAAACGTGATTGTATTGGCTGCACTGACCCTACACACAAAGCACTCACATCACCCGCCCCTGCCACACCCCCTGCGGCCACCTACGTGCCTCCGGGTACCAACGGGTACCTCCATCTCACCGACGGCGGCGTGGCCTTTGGTTCCTACAGCTACTCTGCTTTGCGGCGAGGCGGCGCTGGAGTGCGGTGGCGGGGGCCGAAGGCAGTGAAGGGCACGGCACCAGGCGGAGCCGCCTGATCCCGAGTCAAGTCCGCGCGGCAGCGGCGGCAGCGGCGGCGGCGGCGGCAACCAATCAGGAAATGGCCCCATCCCGACCTAATGCTCCCAGAGTGGTTTGGTCGCAGCGGGTCGCGCGGGGCGCGGGGCTGTGAGGTGCTGAAGGGGCCGCCGCCGCCGTGCCGCGATCAGAGGTCCACAAGTCCCGCCGCAGCTCGCCGCCGCAGGGAAGCATCGCAATCCCACATACCAAATGTCATGTGACAATTTTGTCCCATAAAATGCTTCGTTTTTAAAGAAAATATAACTGAGATACAATTCGTAGCATAATTATGGGACGAATTGTTTCTTGCATGTTGCAATTTGTCCCACCTTTACGTTACAGATTGTAACAATGTCGTGTTTTGTTTAAAAATGTAACATTTCATTGGACAAAATTGTCCCATAGACATTGAGAGTGCACGACCCGGCTCCTTTCCCCCGTTCATGTCACAAATAAATATAGGCTGGCTTCGGAGGAATCGCCGTTGGATAGCGCGCGGTTCGGTGGTGGTCCAAAACTATCGAATTAGGACAATGTTTATCGCACCCGATATAAAAGGTGCATCCTGACCACACGAATCACCATGACAGAAATCGGATAGGGTGTTAAAAGATCACACTTAAGGAGTGGGTTAAAAAGCCACACTTTTGAAATGTCACTGCTTGAGTAGCCCAGCAAAGTAGGCATATCTTTCTAGATTAAAAAAGGCTCTTTCTCTTAGCTAAACCCATTCAGAATGGTTTCCGGTTGCAAGCAGTTCTCAGCAACGTAAAAAGCGCGGAGTAATTTTCTTAGCTGCACTAGTGTGATTTTATTGCCTTCAGTAATAAAGCTGGTGGGGGGTGGGGGTGCGGTTTTTTCTTACCCGCACTGTCAAGTCTAACGAAATTGTCTCTCCCTCGGTTGTTTATGAGTAATGCATGTTGAACACTAGTGATTTAGTTCCATTACGCGTCAAGCTCCGACCCCATATGACCGGAACTCATGTTTAGACGCAATAACAGTGTCAAAAATGTTGATAAGCAAAGTTGCAAAAACGCGATTTTTTTTTACCTGCACTGACCCTAGGTTTAAAAGCCGGCGCATATCATCAACATAACAGTAACTGCGAGGCATACAAGGCGTTTCCGCTGCGGCAGTGAGAATACTCCACGCGACAGAGACACTGCTTAATGACCGTCTCCGCGCTCGGCACCGAAATCTATTCGTGAGGTGTGCCAGTATTTCGGTTTGAGCCATCGATCTCATCTCTGACAATCAAGTCTGAGACCACAACACTTCTTAATGCACGGTTCTGCAACGACGCATTATGTAAAGAGTGGTGGGAGACCATATGCACTACGAAGTACATGGTCTGAAACCATTTGGATTTGCAGAGAGGCCGCACGTCCCCCGCGCTGTTCGGAGAACATCATTCGGGGCGGCGAGTCGCAATTATCATAATTGAAACATGAAAGGAGTACACGACCCGTAAGAAATGCAACAGCAGCAGCAGGGGAAGGGAGAGGGCAGAGAGAGGGAGGGCGGAGGAAATACTTTGGGAAATTTCTTTTTCGGTGATTATATGCCGAAGCGCCGCTGCCGGCGTAGCCATTAAATATTTAATTAATAAATTAATTATGACGCGTTCACGAAGCAAGCCAATTAATGCTGGGGAGAGGGGCGGCCGCAGAGGCACGGCCGTGGGGCACACGGCCGGAGGTTCTACTGTATGCCGCCGCCGCCCTCGGCAGAAGGGCGAGCCGAGCTGCCCAAAAACCAAATCGAGACGGCTCAATTTTGATCCATGCACAGTTAAAAAATGTCTGGGAAATCAGGAAGGATCAGTTGGTAATTTTATTTCCGACTGTCTCTTGTGAATTTCCAGAGAACCTTCAGGAATTCACCGAATAAAATCACTTATCCCAGGGAGTGTGCGTTACTTTGACGTATGATATTGTGGCTGTTGTGGTAATGTTTCCTCTTCTGAATTTGCTTCAGAGTTTGTCTTTCAGCTGAGCGACCCTCAATAGAACCAACGCTGGGAAAAAATCGAAGGATCAGTTGGTATAAGAGTAGTATATTTTTAACAGTTTGAGCGCAGTTTTTAAAAATATGCATAACAATGAAAATTTTGGACCATGCCATCGATGAGCTGTCCATATGAGGTGAGCGGTTTTGATGGCCCGCGGGTGCAGATGAGCGGATTTGACCAGGGGCCCTCCCTGTTGAGCGGATTATTTGAACACGCACATTCCAAGCTGAGCGGTTTTGAAGGGGGTTAAAGGCAAATGAGCGTTTATGAGAGGTGCGGCGATGCTGGACCACAGACTGTCTTTTAAATAACAACAACAATAAAAAATGCAAATATTTAACGTCTGTTACAAGTGGCAACCAAAATTGCACTGTCATCGCAAGTGTGATGAATTCAATGAAGACCAAGTGTGATTAGTCGGAAATACTGCACCTAGAGTGTGATGTACATCACACTTGGGATTGCAGTGTGGTGCACAATATTCATGTTTTTAAGAGAGAAAGCAGGCATGCTTTGGTAGTGCGGCGCTACAGTGTGACATGAAGGCTGGCCAGGTCAACGCACACACACACACGGCTACATCATTGCGCCACTTGTTCCAGAGCGAGAGAGGGAGGGAGATGGGAAAGGAGAGGGGTAAAGAGTGAGGGTAGGGGGGTGTGGGAGAATGCTTTGACCGCATAGCTGGGACACGGTGCGGCATGGTGAGGCGCGGAGGGCAGGCGGGGTACATGGCATTGCAGTGGAATAGGCCCAGCAAGGGCGCGGCGTGGCGGGGGCGAGGGAGGGAGTGAAATAGAGAGAGAGAGAGAGCGAGAGAGACAGGAGGTAGAAGGGGGCACGAGGTGGCGGGGCGCCGCGCGGGGTGGTAGTCTAGACGCTACGTCACAGCCCCTACCCTGCGCGATCTCACCCCCTGTTGTTTTTACGCCCCCTCTCCCTCCCCCCTCCTCCACCCCCGCCGTCGGGCCGGCTTCCCCTCCGTAGTGGGGCAGGGCTGGGCAGGGCAGGTACACAGCACGGCCCGCAGGCCCGCAGGCCCGCAGGCCCGCAGGCCCGCAGGCCCGCAGGCTCGCAGGCCCGCTGCATAGGGAAAGGCCTCACCTCATCGCGCTCTGTGGACCGAAGTGACAGTGAGAACCAGGAATAAGAGATTCTTATACGGGCATTTGTAAAGTTTTAGCGTTTATAGAATATTTTATAAATATTTGTAAATGTTTATAAATGGTCATATACCAGCTGTACCAGCTCAGCCATACTAGGGGCTTTTGCCACGCGAAGCCTTCCAGCTGGTCGTCGAAGTCACGATCGAAATGAGATGAGAGATGAGATGGGAAAATATCCGCCACGCGTCTCGATTTGATCTTCTCACATTTTGTCGGTCTGAGTTCCTCCGGAGTACTATGAGAGCACGGCGGAGTCGATATTAATGATAAGGTGGGTCTATTCCCTCGCTGAGACAAGAATATATTTCAAGATGTAGGCTGAAACGTCAGTTACAGTTATAGAACGCGGTTTGTGTACAATGCGGTAATATTTCTACAAGAAAATTATAAAGCTTCATCTGTATCCGTTTTAACTGGGCAGCGTGACGCGGTGTGACGCAGCGACAGCCGGGATGTGACACGGCGTGATGTTGATGCGTCGTCCCCAAGCATCGCCACTGCCACCACTCACTTCCCCGCTCCGCCGCAACAACGGTAACAACTAACAGCAGAGGCCGCTGAGGCCGGGGAGGGATGAAGCCCAGGTCGCCGCCGCACCAAGACGCCCCCTTCCCCCGCAGGCCCCCCACGCAGCCTCCCCCCTCCCCTCCTCCGGCTGCTGGCTCTCCGCGCTTTACCCGCCGCCGGCCGCAGCAACAGCAGCAGCACAGCAGTGCCCCCGAGGTGCAATGACCGTCGAGCGCAAAGCAGCGTAAGACTTCCTCGCCGCGCCACGCCCCCGCTTCCAAGTGTATTTGCACGCGAGAAACCTTAGCCTCAAACGAGAGTTTGGGTGCGCCCCGCGCCGCGCCCAGCGCCGCGCCCAGCGCCGCGCCCAGCGCCGCGCCCAGCGCCGCGCCCAGCGCCGCGCCCAGCGCCGCGCCCAGCGCCGCGCCCAGCGCCGCGCCCAGCGCCGCGCCCAGCGCCGCGCCCAGCGCCGCGCCCAGCGCCGCGCCCAGCGCCGCGCCCAGCGCCGCGCCCAGCGCCGTGCCCCTTAATAGACGCTCCTATCGAGTCTCGGATGCTGAACATACGATGAGACTCCACTCATGATATTATGCAGCGTTGGGTCAAAGAGACAAGTACACCGATTCCTGAAACTGGAGAGTAATGTCGCAAACTAGATATCAGCCATTGGCCGCTGAAGGGCCCTTTCAGACGGATTTGGTAAGGCTGTCCTTTTTCCGCGCTGAGGGTGGTTTTCAGGTCATTATTTCGGGACGGTCCCCCACGGTGCCGTATTCATTTAATCGGCAGTCAATCAATGTACAATGCACGAGAAAGTAATGGTGCACTTTACTTACCAACAATTGGCTGCTGAAAATCCATTTCGAACGTATTCGAAAAGTCCTTCCAGACGGACGGCTTGCCACCGCTTCCTGGGCGCAGCGCCGACGATCGCGTAGAGTATCCAATGATCATCACTGTCATCGCAAGTGTGATGAATTCAACACGTTTAGCTGTGATGAAGACTAAGAGTGCTTAGTAAAAAATACTACACCTGGAGCTGCAATGACCATTGCAGCTGGACCTTCATCACAGCTAAACGTATTGGGCTCATCAAACTTGGCTGCAATGAACATCACAGATGGAGCTTCATCGCAGTTAAGTGTGATGAAATCATTAAAGTTAACTGTGATTAGGGAAAAATACTACAGCTGCATCTGATGGGGTTTTATCACAGCTGAAGTGTGATGTACATCGTGTACATCACAGTTGGGATTGCAGTGATCGCGCGACCGGGGTGCTTCGCCCCCCCCCGGCACTGCGTCAGTTTTAGTTCGGCTAAAGAATGCGATGGGAGGACTGAATTTGATTACGTAATCAGAGGGACGCCCCCCCCCCCCGTCATCAAACGTAATCATAGCTCCGACCCCCCTCCCCCTACGTGATTACGTAATATGTGGACGACCCCCAGGGTTTGGCCAAAACGACTGAAGTACACCGGCCACCAAATGCACAGTATATTCTTATGCAGTATTTCTGCATAAGTTATGGACGTTTCTGTGAATACAGAAGGTTATGCACGATTTAATGCATAATAATAAACGAATTATGCATAATTATGCATAATATCATGCATAATTGTGCACAAAATATTCATACCTTCTGTATGCACAGAAACGTCCAAACTTATGCACAAAAATTCTCTATAAGAGTTTAGTGTGTGGGTCTGACGTAGACGCGTTGGCTCGAACGGGCGGCGTGGACTGGACAGTACAGCCGGAAGACTTGCGTACTTAGCCGGCGCTGAGGTCAAAAGCACCTTGAGCCAAAAATTGTAAACCAGAAAAACCCGGCTCTAGGTGTTTGCGATGGTCTCATTATCTTCCACATTACTTTTCCGCCGGCAAAGGATTGAGATCATGACCAATTCTCATGCGTCCGAGATGGGCGGACTGCACCAGTATCAGCCGCGCGTTCGGCCGGGTCTCGCCTGGGCCGGTCGGCCGCCGCACGGCTCCGGCGACTGCTAGAATCGTGCGTCGTCCCTTTCCCTCGCACACCGAGCGCCGAGACCCGACAGAGCCGCCGGGCCTGCTGACGCTCTTTGGTCCCGCCCCGCGGCTGCCGTGCCGGAGAGACGCAATGCCTGGCCCCCTGCTGCACGCCGAGCACGCAGCGCAAAGGTACACGGCCTGTGGCCCCCGCTGCCGCCGCTGCCGCTGCCGCCGGCGTGGGATGAGGTGGTACGGGATGAGCGCACGGGAGCTCTCGCGGCGCCCCGTTCACTCACCCCTGGTCGCCCATTATTTTCCAGGAATTCGGGGCCCTACCCCCCGCGGCGCGCCGGCGGTAAGGTCGGCAGCGGTCGAGGCGCATCAGCCCTGCACGCAGCCGAACGGCAGCCGCTCGGTGCGGACGTGCGCCCGTGCACAGCGTCCTCGTCACAAACGAACAGCGGCGGGGAACGGGGAAAAAATCTGGCGCCCCGCTGCGTGATCTTTTGGGACATTCTTTTACGTGGACAAATTAAATATTTCGTTACTGAAACCGGTCCCTAGGATACGCATGGGCGACGATCGCATGCCATGGCAGTGCACTGCCGCGGTGCGAGGCGCTGAGCAGGGCGGCAGGGCGTTTCATAATTTCGATGTAAGCTCAAACCGAATGCACCAACAATAAACGTTGATTGCTTTAAACGGTAATGGAATTGGAATGGATTGTGTTCCGGCAATTGATGTCCTGTACGGGATGGTGGTTGTTATAGGTTATGGGAGAGGAGAAACAGAGAGGCGCATTTGTCTATTTCGCCACATCCAAAATCGAGGCTTTTCGTACCTTTCTCTTTCGAGCCCAAAACAAAGACCAATATTAGTACGCGTGGTGCTGCTGAAGAGCACGAACACTGTAACAAACACTTTCCGAAAAGTCTACTACACTGTAAAAAAAATTGTGTCGTTATAAAACGAAGATTGTTTGGTTAATTGGGAACTGAAGACCTTCGTTTTAAAACGAATATTTTTACGAAAATTTCTTCGTTTTTTAGCGAAAAACGAGTGGAATTTGCAGGTCACTTCCATAGTACACGGGGCAATTGGCCATTATATTAGAGGATAGCGCTTCGATATGCTTTCTTCATTTCATCTCAGCTATGACAAAATCAATTTACCTTATCACATCCCGGGTAAAACGGGTTGTATATGGATTGTACATAAAATGTATATAATCGTATACGATCGTATACACATTGTATGAAATTGTATATGGACCGTATGGCGTTGTAAATGAATTGTACGTTTATTTGTATACCGGTGTATACAGGTTCGTATATAGACGTACAGTAAAACCCCGTTAGTACGAATCGGTCGGGACGACGTACGTCTTGCGTTATAACGGGGATTACGTTAAATCGGATCTTCCCGATATAACGAATTTCGGTAAAAACGATGTCAATTAGGTTATAACGGGGGTCTCGCGGAGCTGTTTGCTGTACTCGGGTGCATCACCGGCTGTTACTAAGCCGCCGAAGCAAATTTCAGGGACGAAGGTGCCCGGGAAGCGATCAAGCCTTACACTTGCAGCAAAACTTCCCATTCTGCAAACGTTTATTTGGCACTAAGGAGGATAAACCTACCAAAATCGTGAAATTTTCCGCGAACTTCGTTTTAACGGGTCGAAACTAGGTATCCGGGACGCCAAAATTCTTACGTTATAACGGGGATTTCGTAATAACGGGGTTCGTTATAACGGGGTATTTATGCATGGAAAAGGATGCAGATGTACTCGGGACCGCGGAAATATTACGTTATACTGGGGATTTCGTTATAACGGGGTTCGTACTAACGGGGTTTCACTGTATATGGTTTCATATATGTCCGTATATGACTTAAACGCCATATACACTCGTGTTATGGGTCGTAGAAATACCGTATATGGTACGTATACAGCCATATATAGCTCGTATACATTTCATATACAGTTTTGTGTACAATTTGTATACAAAGACATACGGCCCATATACAAAACCATATAAATCGTATGCAGGCCCGTATACAGGCCCGTATACACCCCGTTTTACCCGGGATGTACTTGATTACTAGATATCGCACTTATAAAATTTTGTTATTTAACTAATTTTACTTGATTGATTTTGTTTCGTTGTGTCGCTTAAAAACGACAATCCCTTACAGTGTATTAAATTATATTCAAGATTTTTTCGTCAAACATGTTTTGACGAAAAATCCTCTCAAAACACAATTGTATCTGGGCATGACAGGAAATCATTTTTTTTGAGCGTTTGGTTCAGAAGCGAGAAAATCGTAAATTGACGAAATATGTAGGTGACGAATGTTCAAGTGACGAATATTCATCATCAATATTTTATTATCACATGACGAAATATTTTTACAGTGAACTGGAACACATCGAACGGAGGACACAAAAATGATATTGGTTGGCACAACTAACTGGATTTTGTGCCGCGTCTCAAAATTAACGAATAAATTCCCGGACGCCTTTCTGACGCTGTCCTGCCCTGACTAAAGAAGGGGAGGGGGAAGGGGGGCTATCAGGGTCCGGACCAGACGGTGTGGGTGTCGTGGGCTGTCCGAGCGGCGCCGACCGGGCTCCGCAGGCCCGGCTTTGCGGGGGGCAGCAGGGAGCATCCCTTCGGAGTCGCTGATCACTCCGGCGCCGTGAGAAAGCAGTTTGGCATCCCCAGACACCCAGGAGGGTCATGCAGGCGGGCGGAGAGCGGCCGGGCCGTGGCGGGCGGCAGGTCCTGCAGGCCCCGCAGGCTCCGCAGGCCCCGCAGGCCCCGCAGGCCCCGCAGGCCCCGCAGGCCCCGCAGGCCCCGCAGGCCCCGCAGGCCCCGCAGGCCCCGCAGGCCCCGCAGGCCCCGCAGGCCCCGCAGGCCCGCAGGCCCCGCAGGCCCCGCAGGCCCCGCAGGCCCCGCAGGCCCCGCAGGCCCCGCAGGCCCCGCAGGCCCCGCAGGCCCCGCAGGCCCCGCAGGCCCCGCCCCCGCAGGCCCCGCAGGCCCCGCAGGCCCCGCAGGCCCCGCAGGCCCCGCAGGCCCGCAGGCCCCGCAGGCCCCGCAGGCCCCGCAGGCCCGCAGGCCCCGCAGGCCCCGCAGGCCCCGCAGGCCCCGCAGGCCCCGCAGGCCCCGCAGGCCCCGCAGGCCCCGCAGGCCCCGCAGGCCCCGCAGGCCCCGCAGGCCCCGCAGGCCCCGCAGGCCCCGCAGGCCCCGCAGGCCCCGCAGGCCCCGCAGGCCCCGCAGGCCCCGCAGGCCCCGCAGGCCCCGCAGGCCCCGCAGGCCCCGCAGGCCCCGCAGGCCCCGCAGGCCCCGCAGGCCCCGCAGGCCCCGCAGGCCCCGCAGGCCCCGCAGGCCCCGCAGGCCCCGCAGGCCCCGCAGGCCCCGCAGGCCCCGCAGGGCCCCCGCAGAGAAGGCCCCGCAGGCCCCGCAGGCCCCGCAGGCAGGCCCCGCAGGCCCCGCAGGCCCCGCAGGCCCCGCAGGCCCCGCAGGCCCCGCAGGCCCCGCAGGCCCCGCAGGCCCCGCAGGCCCCGCAGGCCCCACAGCCCCGCAGCCCCGCAGGCCCCGCAGGCCCCGCAGGCCCCGCAGGCCCCGCAGGCCCCGCAGGCCCCGCAGGCCCCGCAGGCCCCGCAGGCCCCGCAGGCCCCGCAGGCCCCGCAGGCCCCGCAGGCCCCGCAGACCCCGCAGGCTCCGCAGACCCCGCAGACCCCGCAGGCCCCGCAGGCCCCGCAGGCTCCCCTCCGCTGCGTCGTCACCTACGACACCGACCCGCTCGCCAAAGACAGGACCAATAATGGCTCGCCCTCCAGGAATGTGTCCTGCTATCCTCCCGTCCGTCCCCCGGCGTGCCGTGCGGCTGTGAGACGGCTGTGAGACGCGCCTCCGGTAGTGGTGATGTGATGGCTGCGGCCGGGGGTCACTCACTCCCAGACGCAGGATTGTGAGAATGTGTGGATTGTCTTGGGTTGTGGGATCAGTCTTGGATCAATTTCATAAAAGATTGTGTCGTCTCGTAACCTTGGAATCCTCACGCTTATTAGTCAAAGGGGGGGTGGGGGTGGGGGTGGGAGGGGGGTAGGCTGACCACCTTCTCCCCAACAGCCTAGATGGCAACGTTGCTGCAAACACCGCTGAAGTCGGTGTCACCGTCCAGCTCCGGCTTTCCGGACCAGAGTTTGGCTCAGCTCTTCTTCTGTGTTTTTGGCGACCACGAGTCGGCTCCAAAACCTCGCACGATCACGATTCAAAAACGAAATCGCACTGTTGCGAGGCGGCGAAAAGGTTGGGTTAAAAATTAGACGGGCAAAAACTAGACGGGCTAGGAGGGACAGACACACACCATCAGAATCAGCGAGTTCAAAACTATCTATTTGTGAAATAAAAAAAGAGATGGATAGGAGACCCTTAAGTGCACCGGTTTTCACGGCGATGACCTTTTTAGTAGGTGATACATATAACACCACCTATACAACGTCAAAATAAGAAATAATATTAAGATAATGTATCAGCGGCTTCTACTCTCATAACGACAGCAAGAGCTAAGCTAAATATATGTATGCCGTCCGGCCCCACCGCGCCTCGCCGTGCCGCGCCTCGCCTTGCCGCGCGCATCTTACGGGCGGCCGCGCTTCCCCCAATTAAATCAGCCCGTTAAATGGCAAAGAAAAAAAAACAATCCGCCGCAGGTATCTAAAAGACCCATACCATTTATAATTTCCACACAACAATTCCAAACATGCGTATCACCTGCTGCCATGGCTACTTTTGCTGCCATTTTTTTTTAGAAGCCTAGCCTACTTTCCAGGAGGAGGGGCGTGCTTGCAAAAGGAGCCTTTTGGGAAGATTTCAGACATTTATAGGGATTGCGGAATGTCACGTATTGTGTGGATTGTCAAAGATTGTTTGGAGATGTGTAAGCGGATTGCAGTGAGGGACCCCTCGGCTGCGGGCGTGCGCTGTGCGCGGCGCGTGCCTGCCGCGTGCCTGCTGCGTGCCTGCCGCGTGCCGGTCGCGTGCCGGCCGCCGTGTCGCGTGACGTGTGTCTCCTCGCTCCGTTCAATGGCCGGCCGGGCGTCAGGCCGGACGGCCTCGTCGGTCGCCGCCAGGTGAGGAGGCAGGCGGGGGAATGGGGGCTGATAAACTCGCTATGCATGTTTCATTGTATTCATACGATGCGACGCGCCGGCAAGAAGGGGCGGGCCTGCGGTCTGGAAGGGGTGGCTGGGTATAGGTTTGGTGGAGGAGGGGCGTGGTGAGAGGCTGAAAGGGGGGGGGGGGGTCCGAATTGATTGATACGTTCCGCTTAGCCGAGTGCGTGATGTGAGGCGAATATGCAACGCACATGGGCGGGGCGGCGCCGCGCCTCGGCACGCCGCGCCAAACGCCGCGCCGCGCCGCGCCACAGCCCGAGCACGTGTCGATTACCGCACGTACGGTCTAAAGCGTCTCAATATGCGGCTTCCGCCGACCCTCCCGGCCCGCCCGACCCGCCCGACCCCGACCCGCCCGGCCTCCTCCGCACGGCCTTCGCCCCCCACAGTCAACAGCAGTGTGCCGCCGCCGCGGGCGTCTCGAGAGGGGAGGATGTTTGGCAAAACGGACCGCGCGATTTCAACTGGAGGTTGTTGCCGAGTTGTTCAGTCCGGCGGGGCTATTATACTTCTGCCAACTCGGGCTGCGCGGGGCGTGGCGCTCGGTTTATCTCCGACTCGGCGTCGCGAGCGCGCTGAGGCAAGAGCTGAGGAAAGGCGGTGCGGGACGCCGATGCCAACGCCCTCCCGCTCCCCCGCCATCTATCAATAAGGGTCTGCCCTCCGATCCCGATCAAGGAGCCTGGAGGGCGGATCGGGCAGGTCAGACTGGTCGCCCGGGCGTCGTCGCCTCTCCGGCGTCAACTCCGATACAGCCAAGCGGTTCACACGGCTCGCAGCGGGGCGGCAAAGGAGGAGGGAGGGGGGGGGGGCGAGGGCGGCGGTGTCGATGGCGCCCGAAGCAGCTGGGGCGCCCGGGGCTGCCTGCGGCCCCTGCAGCTGCCTGCAGGGCGTCATCACGGGGGGCGTCAGCGCCACCTCTGGTACCGGCCGCGCCACGCCACGCCGCGCCACGCCGCGCCACGCCGCGCCACGCCGCGCCACGCCGCGCCACGCCGCGCCACGCCGCGCCTCGTCACGCCAGACGTCTGACCGGCTGATTGGTGCGGGAGGTGGCTTGGCATGGCATGGCATGCTGCGGGGTGGGAGAAGGGGCGCTCTGCGCGGGGCCGCGCGCTGGCAACGCGAGAGAGAGGGAGACAGAGGGGGGGGGGGCGCCGCGGTGAAGGGTCTGCGGCTCGGCGGCGGCGGCGGCACCCCCCGCGACGCAGCGGCACTCCGATCCGATGAAAAGCCACCAACATTATAATTGGCTCTGTTCGGAGCAATCGGGCAAAGCAGGAAAGCAGTCTGGGGGTTGGCGGCGCGGCACGGCGCGGCACGGCGCGGCACGGCGCGGTGCGGTGCGGTGCGGCGCGGCTCTGCGATTGCCGGGATCCGAACCCGCGGCCCCGCCAGGCGCCAGGCAGGCACCGCTCGCGTCAGGATAGCCAGCCAGCCAGCCAGCCCCGCGACGCGGCCACGGCAGGCGTCTGCCCCGGCCCCCGCGGGCCCCCACCGGGCACACCGGGTCCTGGGTGTGCCTTCAAAAGGCCCGCAAGGCCACCATCTCATTACGGGAATACGCCTGAGGAGGAGGTGCCGACGGCGGCGGGGTGCCGGCGGGGTGCCGGCAGGGCGGCGGCGGGGCGGCGGCGGGGCGGCGGCGGCGGCGCGCAGCCTCGGTCGCGGCGACCAGACAAACAAAGACCTGAAAGACTACCCTTCCCAAAACACGTCTGTCCGGCCGGTTCCATTCGCGGAGTTTGTCCATGCGGAGTAGACGGCGGCGGCGTGGCTGCGGGGGCGGCGGCGGCAGAGGGGGGGAGGGGGGCAGACATTTCTGCTGCAGCTCGAAGTGGTACAGTGGCGCGGGGAGTGGTTACGTTCTTGTTTGTATGGAGCGCCGAACCGTCTCGTCGCCCCCCCCCCCCTCACACACACACAACCCAACCCCGTTTCCCTCTCTCTTCCGACCCGGCCCGACTCAACTCTCGTAAGTGCCATGTGCCACAATGGGTCGCTATCAAAATTCCATCTCAACTTTTATCACAGATATATAGAGCTGAATAAAGGCGACTTTGAGTGCGTCAAACAGAATAAAACTGGAACACAATTCTTTGCGTCGCATAATTGGCAGGCGCAGACAATGGCGGACCCGACCCGTCCGGACTCAACAGCCTCGCCACGTCCCGCCGTCCCGCCGCCCCGTCGCCCCGCCGCCGCACCCGCCTCCCCAGAACCCCCGGAGAAGTCGGCGCGCCGGCTGCGGCTCGGATCAGATCCGGGGGCAGGGGGGGGGGCAGGCAAGTTATCCCCCCAGCCACTTTGGGGAGGTGGTGTGGGGCGGGGGGCCGTGGCGGGGGTGCGAGCCTGCATGCATTGCCAGCATTATGACCGTCGAGACATGCCCCCTCCCCTCGCCAGCTCGGCGCTGCTCGGCGCCTCGGCAAAGAAAACCTTGCCGTGTCCCCTGACACCCCCCGTGGCCCGGCCTGCCCGCCATAAACCCGACTCCACGTCCGCGCTCACCACGGCTCCGTTTTGGTTCCCCGGAACGCGACAGGTCACGGCGATCTCTTCTGGATGTATCGTCTCACTCCTTTCCGCCAACCTGAACGCGGCTTACCACACGGGTAAAACGTTCTTTAAATTTTATGACTTTGAGGTTTTGTATAGACATCAGAATTGGGACCAGAGGCATTCCTCAGGCGGGACCAGCGCGCATTCCTTCCCTCTCGTTGCAAACTCTTATCGATATTGCGGAGGAAATCGCACAATTTTAATCCGAAAAATAAGTCCATAAGGGGTCGTGTAACACAAAATCCAAATCCTTGAATAGGACGCATAAGTCCACACTCCGTTCCTACAAATCTTACTCTTTGTAGAAAGCTGTCGTGACAAATACAAAATTGACATTATTATCAGCAACGTCGCTGTGGCGAGCGGGGCGGAATTTTCGGCTGGCTTTAGTTTGCCCCTCCATCGTCCCTCTGCGAGACGTCTTTCGCTCTCGAGGGTGGGCCAAGAAGCTGAGCGGCGCGGAACGGCACGGCACAGCAAGGCCAGGCCGGGCTGGGGCCGCCATGTCTTTGACAACTGGCCGCCGTCTCCTTTGTGGACGCCTGGCCGGGCTGCGCCGGGCTGCGCCGGGCTGCCTCAGCCGCCGAGGCCAGCAGGACGGCCACCTCCCCATTGGCCGGGCTGGCCTGGGCTGGCCGGGGCCCGGGGTGCCGGCGTGCCCTGCCGGCATGGCGCCCTGCCTGGAAGCTCTTAGCGCGCCGCCGTCACTATTGCAATTATTTGGGTCTCAGGCGCTGCCGCCGCCGCACCGCCACCCCCCTCCGCCCGCCTCGCACACAGAGCCCCTCCGTGCCCGGAAGTCGGCGCGGAAGTCGGGGCCGGAAGCGGGGCCGGCTGCCGGGGAGAGCCGCGGGGTACGGCGGACAGCCCGCCGGTCGGGGCGCGGCGGCGCGGAGCTCTGCGGGGCCGGGCCGCCAGACTGTGGTCGATCTCGGCGCAGCCCCCCCCCCCCCCCCCCCCCCGCGGCTCACCCGCCGCCGCCGTCGGGCCGGGTGCGATGAGGACCCCCCGCAACGCCAATAAAAGAGCCGAAATAAAATCAGGCAACCGGGGGCCGCTTGACATTTCCAGGTCAGTGACAGCCGGCTGGGCGGGGCGGGGCGGCAGCCAGCTGCGCAGCCGGCAGCCAGCTCTGGGCACGTCGTTGTCTCACCGCGTCCCGCAGTGTCCGGGCGGGGCGGGGCGGGGCGGGGCGGGGCGGGGCGGGACTGGCGCTGAGCGCAGCGGCGGCGCCGCGGCGGGCGGCACGGCGGGCGCCAACAAAAGGCCAGCGGTGGCGGCAGCCGAGCTTCCTCCGGCCCCGCTGCTCCCACTCCGCTCCTATAGAAAAGAAAAACTCGCGGCGCGGCCAGGAAATCAAAATGTCGACGGCCAACACGGCAGCCAAGTGGTGTCACTTTCGGCCGCCGTGTCGCGGGTGCTGCCGCCTGAGAGGAGTTTAATGAATAGGATGGAGGGGAGGGGGAAGCGGAGAAAGAGACATAATACAGAGATTTGTGAAGGATCGCGGGGGGGGGGGGGGGGGCTAGGGGCTGGAACAAGCTGGACTGTCCCACCGTCAGACCGAAGGGGCGGTCGACTGTCATACGGTAGCACTCCGCACACGCCGCGGTAAACGGCTCAGTCAATAGTATTACTATACTTGCATAATATCAAAACGAAACCCCTTATAATCCCCTGTGGAGAAGAAGCGATAAGGAAACGTCCTCGGAGACGTCACAAGAGGAAATCCCTCAATCATGCGCGGATCTCGTTAAAATGTATCGATAATATTTGCATAATAAGTGCACTCCGTACACGGCCAAGAGAAGTCGACTACCCCTCGGTCAAACCTCGGTAACAACTCTCTTCTGAAACAGCGACAAAATTTGCAAATTGTTCCTACTATACGTGTTTGTTTACGTCATGAAAGAAGTCTCCTCCAAATTTGAATTTTCCCCGTCAACGAAAAGTCAGCGCACACACGTCCGCACGCCCGAACGAACGGCATAAGAATAAGAATATTAGTCCGGTCCGAGGGGGGAACCGATCAAATCATGTGTACAAATTTTGATATGCACCGAACACGACTTTCAGATGAGATTAAGCATTTAAGCATTTGGGCAGTCGCTCGATCAAAAAATAGGAATAAAATTTCAAAATTTAGAAAAATATGAGTCACCGTCCCGTGAAATCGTTTGAAATCCTGAACTCAGTGTGCAAGATTTGGTGGAGTGATTTTCCCCCTTGGTCCGACCGGCCCCTGTCCGTTTTTACCGAAACGTGTGGGGACGGGCTGGAACGGGCCGCTGCGCGCACCACGACAGAGTAATGACGGAATCAAGTACACCAGAGCGTAACATTTGGGCAGATATTTTCGTTTAACCGGCCGGAGGGGCAGACGGGCGGCGGCGGGGAGAGCGGTGTGACCGCGCTATCAACTCGCACTCGTGCCGTCAAGATCATTATTCCTCGACAAGCCGCAACAGTTTCTCATTTGTGAGGAGAGCTAACGCCCGGGGGACGAGTGACGGGGTTGGCTAGGTCGGGCGAGGGCAGCGCTGGGGGCAGCGGGGGGGGGGGGGGGGGGGGCAGCGCTGGGCGGCATAGCGCCGGGGGGGGCCGGGGGGCAGCGCCGGGGGCCAGCGCCGGGGGGCAGCGCCGGGGGGAAGCGCCGGGGGGAAGCGCTGCGCGGCATAGCGCCGGGGGGCAGCGCCGGGGGGAAGCGCTGCGCGGCATAGCGCCGGGGGGCAGCGCCGGGGGGCAGCGCCGGGGGTAGCGCTGCGCGGCATAGCGCCGGGGGGCAGCGCCGGGGGGGAAGCGCTGAGCGGCATAGCGCCGGGGGGCTAGCGCCGGGGGGCAGCGCCGGGGGGAAGCGCTGCGCGACGAAGCGGTTTGGAGGGCAGCGCCGGTAGGCAGCAGCGGGAAGCGGCGGGAAACTAGGGTTTGCCCGGGCGGGACAGGGGCCAGACCAGACCCGGGCCGGGACGGGGCCTCGCCTACACGGAGCCGGGCGTCAATCGTGTAATGTGGAGGTGGCTTCTTGTTGATTGGATTCACAGCTGCAGCGCCCCACCTGGCGGGGAGCCGAGGGGCACCGGGGTGGCGTCCCCGGGGGCCGCCGGGAGGGGGAGGGTGCCGACGAGTACCTCCCGGCGGCATTCTTCTCATTATCCGCGCACAGGGCGCCGACCGGGGGCCCTTTTGGCCGCCCGTAGCAACAAACCCTCTCTGTCTCTGCTCCGCCCCCCTCTCTCCCTCCCTCTCGCTTTCTCTTCCTCTCTATCTGTCTGTCTCTTCTGTTCCGCTCTCTCTTTAACCCGCAGACGACGTGCCGCGCCGCACCGCACCCTACCACCCTTCTTTCATTCGCGACACAAAAGCGGGCATCGGCGTCGCTCGACGGGGGCTGCGGCGGCGCCGGGCTGCGACACTACCACGTAATGAGGGACCCTCCCCGAATGACGCGACACCTCTGATCGGGGCGCCGGCACCCGCCGCCGCGGGACGAGGCGGCTTGAAGGTGCTGCACGGCTCTTGTCCGCATTAACGCTCAAAGGACGAGTCCGTCTCACGCGCGAGGCGGGGCGGCGTTCTTTACGGCGGCGGTCCGGTAGTCCTCCAGCTCAGCAAAAGCCATTTGTTGGCGCCCTGGGCTTCGCGAAGCCTTTACAGCGGCTTAGGTAGAGTGAGAGGGTGTCGCTTTCGGGTCGCAATCAGCGTGCAGTTCGTGGCGCTGCGGGGCGCCGCGTCAGGCGTCTCGCGACACCCTCCGGCGGCATCACGGATCTGGAATATGATCAAGTGCTCATGTTTCTGCATTTCATACTTACATTTCATAGGAAATTCTTGTTTAGTATCGATCGAGGGGCTTTCCACTTGCGCAATACCCTTTGCGCCGTAAAAAACGCCAAAAACTATGAAATATGTGGTTTAATACATTTTCATCTTTGTGTAACACAAGCGTAATACACTGTGTAATTTATGTTTTTGTGTATTGCTCTGCACACTAAAATCCCGGGTGAAAACCCCCTCGGTATCGATCGCGGTGTGCAGCTCTGCTGCTGCTGCGGTTATAGGTGAAAGGGGTTCGGTATACATTTATTCCGTTCCCTTCGGAGAGGCGCGGCCCTTAATAACTGGCCGCTGCCTGTAGCCGTGCGGCGCCGTGCGGCCCGACCTGGCCAAACTGCCCTCTGCGGATACGTGTACTATATGCGTCGGTCCGCCCAAGCGAGCGCAACGCAAATGGAAGCGCGATGGCGGCGTGGGGGCGGCGCGGGGGCGGCGCGGGGGGCGGCGCGGGG
This sequence comes from Megalurothrips usitatus, assembly GCA_026979955.1. Classification (NCBI taxonomy): domain Eukaryota; kingdom Metazoa; phylum Arthropoda; class Insecta; order Thysanoptera; family Thripidae; genus Megalurothrips; species Megalurothrips usitatus. The sequence continues at coordinate 21,048 of JAPTSV010000831.1, read as the reverse complement.
GCGGCCGGAGGTTTGCACTGCCGCCCACCGCTAGCTGTCTGTGCTGACAGAGACAAGCTACTGAATAAGCGGCGCCGGCGGGGGCCGGGGGGGGGGGGGGGAGGGGGGGGGGAAGGGGGGCAGCCGCGCCCGCAAACACTTTTTGCCCCGCCGACCTGGCGTATGGATACACCGGATGACAAATACACCGACATCGGAACATCCGCGATGAGCAAACAGGAGAAAACACACACGCACACACACACACACACACACGCACACACACGGACATACAGACACAGGCACAAGCACGCGCGCAAACACACGCCGCGCACACCCGGGTGTTCGGGGGTCCGCAGACCAGACACAGACCAGAGAGACCAGCGGGTAGCCGAGGCTCGGGAGATCAATAGGGCCCGCCTGATGAAGGGAGGCTGGGCCGGGCAGTGCGAGCTCTGAGCATGCATCCGCCGCCGGGCAGCGCTACCGGGCACCGCCACCACACACCGAAAACCCTCCGGATTATTAACCAGGTCCCGGCGGCCCGGCTGACAGGCGGCGTGTCCCGGTCGCCACACTCAGCGCCGATGCGGCGGCAGGCGGCACGCGTGCGGCCGCGCGACGCGTGTAACGTAGGACTACTTTCTTCTGGGATGACGTCGCGTTCACCGGCCCGCGACCGCTGCCTTTAACGAAGACGGGGCGAGGAGTCAGGAACGAAGGACGAATCCGGTCTTTTTCTGATTCGCGTTCGAGTGGGTCTTGGCAGTGGTCGATGGCGTCCTAAGAACAACGACAGATCTGCCAGCTCTAGTCTAACAAACGACAGATCTGCCAGCTCCAATCAAACAACGACAGATATGTCAGCTCCGGTCAAACAAGGAGCGATGTTGCGTATTTTTGACGTACAGATATTTTTGCTTATTTGGAATCAGAAGAGCCCAATTCGTCCAGATCTGCAGAAATATCGGTTGGTCAAAAAAAGATGCCACATCGGTCCTTGTTTGGCCGGAGCTGACACGTCTTTCGTCGTTTGACTGGGGCTGGCAGATCTGTCGTTTGTTCTTGGGACGCGTCGTCAGGTGTCGGCCCGATGGCCTCCGTGACCCGCGGCCGCCCCTCGGCAGCACGCGGACCCGTCAGGGAACATTATCCAGAGGAGCGCCCGTCGCTCGCAGTCGGTGACCTTGCGTGCACGATGCGGGCGGCGTGTGTCTCCAGCTAAGCCTCCCAACTTGTGACGCGCGCGGCGGGCGGTGCTCGTGAGGCTCGTGCGGCCGGGGAGCGCCGGGGAGGTGGGCACGACGGGGACAGCCCTGCGGTCGGGTTGCCTAACGCCCGGGCGCTCACGGCAGGCCGCTGGCACCGAGGCCGGGCTGGGAGGAATGGAGGAAGGAATGGAGGAAGGGAGGGAGAATGGAAGGGCGGAAGGGAGGAAGGGAGGGGGGAGGGGGCCTTCTACTTTTTACTGTGCCGGCACGGTATCACGGGGCATTTATGCCTCCCGCCCGGTCGTGTCTTGCTGCGCGGCGGCGGCGGCGGGGCCCGGCGGAGGCCGGCGCCGGCGGCCGGAGAGACAAGACGGCCCCTCCCCCCCCCCCCCACCGCACAAAAACAGTTTAAAAGAACACCGAAAGAAATGTTTATCAATCGACAACTTTCCCTAGTAGCATTTTTTCTTAAAGAGTCTGGTGACGGCCCTTGAAATAGAGTGGGGCCTGTGAAGGGCACGGGAGGGGGAGCACACGGGTCGCGCCGGGCCGGCAGCGAAGGGGATGACGATGTGTGGGGTCGGCGGCGGCCCGCAGCCACTCCCACGCCCCCGTGGCCACGTTCCACTATCAGCGAACCGCTCGTGCCGCGCGGCCCGGGGGCGGCGAGCGCGGCGTTCCAAGTGTCTTTCACGAGCTTTAAGGTGCATGTACATGTAGGAATGATAAAAACATGTGTGCAAGGAAAAGGAACTATGCCCACCTCACCGGGACACAATTAACGTAAAACGCGACGTAACGCTAACCCGCGGCGCCACAAGCGTCCGGACGGACCGGTAGGCCTGTAGGTCTACATGGGTGGACAGGTCTGGCGAAAGCGCTCGATCGGAGAAAAATCTTTAGTACATCCAACTGAATCAACTAATGCCTCAGTAGGTTTTCAGACAAGCAAAAAAAAAAAATCGGTTCGTTCAACTAATTTTAGTTTAAGGGAACTAAATATTTGTTTGGTAAAACTTGGGTTATAGTTACCGGTACCATATCAAAGTCTCTGTTGGAAGAAGCGATGATCGACTGTCATGAACGACAGCATTCGTTGGATCAACTAAGTGGTCAGGTTGGAAAAAACTTTCACTCACCAGGGCGACTCGCTCCACCTGCTTAGTTTCGGTGCCGCGTGGTCTAAGGCGTACTCGGTGGCGCACGACCGAGGTTCGAGACCCACCGGTGCTACTTTTTCATCTCCATCAGTGCATCTTGTCGCTTGTCTGAAAACCTACTGAAAACATTAGTCGGGTGAACTGAGTATTTTTCTCCATGAGACTTACACGCCGGAGCTCCTAACGAGATCGGGCATTGTGCGGACGCAAATTGAAAAAGCATCGTGCAGAGCAATCTCGAGAGAACAGTCACCCCCCCCCCCCCCCCCCCCCCCCGCCCGCGGCCCCCGTCGGCCCCCGGCGGCCCCGGGTTGCCGTGGCCCCCCGCCGGCATCATCGAGAGGGTTTGGTCGGAATGGAAAGAGAGATAGGGGAGCGGCCCAGGCCGGCTGGACCGGGTGCAGCACCGACCACACCCTGCCTGATCCGGGGCCCGGCGGCCCGAGTGCCCGGGGGCCCTCGGGTGTGGAGTGTGGTATAAGAGCGGGAGTTAACAAAAAGTAATGGAAAGCTCGAAGGGACCATGGTGTGCGATAGCGGTGGTGCGCTGAGGCGGCGGCGGCGCTCCCGTTCGAATTTCACTTGAAATATAAATTG
>JAPTSV010000831.1:0-17601 GCA_026979955.1 Megalurothrips usitatus | reverse complement strand
CCACGGCCCCCGGAGCCCCCCGCGGAGCCCCCCGGAGGCCGCGCAGACCCTCTCACCGCTCGTCCGCCGAAGCGACCCCACTCATGTGCGGTACGGCCGGGCCGGGACCTGCCGGGACCCCCGAGGAGCCGGAGGTGCGGGGTGCGGGGAGGCTGTCTGTGAATGAGCTCGGGCTGGTGCGCTCTCAACATCCATCGTACGTTTGATACGTATTAAACGAAGCCAACACGGATTTATATTTTGTTCTCCTCAGAAATACGCACACATACATATGTGCAGGAACGTACTTATTCTTGTATCTTAATTTCTCTCCTTTACCCTTTCTTTCTCACTCAGTATGTATGTGTGTCTGTTTATCTGTCTGTCTCTTCCCCTCCCTTCCCTCCCCCCCCTCTCTCTCTCTCTCTCTCCCTATCGGGCGGAGTGCGCCTGCCCACGTCGTCAGTGGCGGATCCAGTAGCGGCTCCAAGGGGGGGGGGGGGGGGCAATGTACCACTTTTCGCCTACTTAGGCTGAATGTTACGCGTGTTGCCTACCTAGCAGACGCTCCCCCCCCCTTTGGATCCGCGCCTGCACGTCGTACGTCCCTGAAACCTCTGCGGAGCGAAGTATTTAAGTTTTATATGCCTCCCCAGGCTGAACACGCCACTTCCCTTCTCCCCCTCGGCCCCGCTTTGAATGTGTGATTGTGGATTAGCGGGATGACACCTTACGCACTGTACCGGCGCGTGCCACGTGCCTGCCACGTGCCTGCCACGTGCCCGCCACGTGCCCACTACGTTCCTCGCGCGGTCCCGGACACGCCGCTTCGGCCGGACCCACTCAACGCAGCGGCGGCGCCGTGTGGATGGCTTTCGCGGTCGGCACAGTCGGCATAACTACATAACCTTTACATCACCTTTCATAGGCTGTGTACAAAATCGTACCTACTTATACTATAATGGGGCATAATTACACAGCAAATCCATGTGTGGACCAACTCCACGAGGTAGCGTCCACGCTAGGTAGCGTGGACCTCTTTGGTCCCCACGGATGGTGCACGCTAGGAAGTGTCCACCCTTCCGCGCCTCACCGGCCCTATCCTTCACTACGGGTGGTCCTTCCTTCTACCGAAGTGTGGACCAGCCCGTAGTCCACACATCCTAACGTTGATCAACCTGTGGTCCACGCTTCCTAACGTGGACCATCCGTGGTCCACGCTTCTTTGTGTGGACCAAAGTGGTCCAAACTTGAATTTTAGTGTATGTACTAAGTGCATAATTACTTAGAAATTCGTACATAAGCTATGAAGATTCATATATGTCACTGTCAAAAAATGTTTGGTGAAAATCCTGTATAATGTGTGTGAAGCAATTTACATAGACAGTGTATAGGAATTTTGACATACAGCCTGTGTGTTGAATGTACTGTCTCGTAGATTTCCCACACAGTATAGGGATTCTGCTGTGCCGCGGTTTATTGAAATACCTATGCAGTGTATAGTATTTTGGCCATAAACGAAAATTCTGTGTACCCGTATACGTAATTACGTATAAAAACTGTGCATAAGCATAAGTGTACAACTTTTCAAAATCCAAAAGGAAAAAAATCAAAAGCGAGCGCAAAAGAGAGGTCAATGGCGCCCTGTGTGTGACATAAACCCGAATTTCGGGTTTGTGGTCCGCAGACCGAAGTGTGTGCCCGGAGGCTCATGGGTTCAGGTGCCACGAAGGCGAGGGGTGTGCCACATTGTAGCGTTTGCTGCTGCTTGCGCTGCTGCCGTAAGGGTAATACACACAGTGCATCGGACCTCGGGGACGCATGCTCGGGCGCGGCGTATATAAGCTGTGGGCAAGTACGTGAGATCGCCAGCGAGAGCTAAGGCTCGCGGTGGCTTTTGGGTGTGGCTCGGTCGTCGGATGGCCGCGGGCTTCACGCCGTCGGATGCAGTTACGGTTTCCTCGCTTGCTGACGCCTTCCACCGTGGTCTGCGCCGCCGGGTTCGCGTGCTGGCCGCGGTTCAAGGGCCGTCTCACGCATCCTGTGCGGCCCGCGTCTCGCGGCCGGGAGCCGCCGGCGTCGAGCGGAAGGGAGGGGACGGGGAAGTAGCGGCGCGGGGCGCCGGCAGTTCTGGTCTCCGCCGCACGGACCGGCTCGGCGCTAGCGGCGCTCCGGAGTTCCCGCGCCCAGTGCGAACCGGTCCGATCCGAAGGTGCCCACCGTGCCTGCCGTGCCGGCTTGCATCTAATATTGTTAGTCGATAGGTGCGAATCGAAATGTTCCAAAAATTTCAACCAAAGTTACAGTCACTACCATAGTTGGGTTAAGGTCTCCAATCGATCTTTTGTTATTTCATAATTCGATAGTTCAGAACACACTGATTCCAACAGCGTGTGTCTTAGTCCAGTGCGCCTTCTAGTTTTTGCTCTAGACACGTTCAAAACTTTGGATTTTCCCACTTTTCATCCAGTTTCTCGAGAATTTGAATAGCGAGGATGGTAAAACTTTTCAGTACTGTAGTACTTTTACTTGGACTGTTTAGAAATATTTTTTGTGTCCTTGCGACTACCCAGACTAAAATTACCATGGTGGCTATGGCCAAGAAGGTCCTTTTACCATGGCCACGAGCACGCTTACCATGACCATTGGGTCAGTTACCATGGTCATCCCACTGGCCATGTCCAAGAGGCTGCTTGCCATGGTCAGCCGATGGCCATAGTCAATATTTCCAATGGCCGTCTATTGGCCATGGGTACCCACCATGGCCATTAGATGGCCATGGGCAGTGGCCATGGTAAGTATAAGAGATCAACTCTGCCATTGCCTTGTATCTAAGTTCTAATAGCCGAGTGGGTAAGACGGCAAGTTAGGGAGTCGGAGGTCGATGGTTCAAATACGATCTAGGCGAAAAATGGCCATGGCCGAATTCTACCATGGTCCTCTTTTGCCATGGCCGTAGCGCCCATGACAGCGCCGCCCATGGCCAAGTGTATTTTACCATGGCCGCCTTAGCCATGACCCATCCATAGCCAGTGACCATGGTGACCATGGGTGGCCATGGCTATGGTTATCTCCATCGTAATTTTAGTCTGGGTACCAGGAAGACTCCTGGAATCAACTGAAAGTCAGCCGATATTGAACCATATTTTCTAGTACAAGTAGAGACCCAAACCATACTTCTAGGTTAACTGCAATTTGAGAAACTGTGGACGAAAGAAGGGCCTTTTTTGAGTTCCAGGCCTGAGTAGAGAGAGACAGGCTACAACTTCTCTCTCGCACGCGACGGGGTGAGGCGGTGCGAGGAGCGGGGGAGCCGTCTCCCACCTCCTTTCACCGCTGTGACAATGCGCGACGTCTGCCGGAGCACCGGTGCCCGCTAAACATTACAATAGGACAGACTCGAAGCGGCCCGTCCCTTTAAACCTGGCGATTTGATGTTCAAATTTTCAACACTTAAAATTCACACCAACCTTTTCACCGCCCCACATCAGTGCGCTTTCGGTTTTGAATCGTGATCGTGCGAGGTTGTAGAGCCGACTTGTGGGAGCCAAAAATACGGAAGAAGAGCTGAAATGAGCCAAACTGAGGTCCGAAAAGCCGGAGCTGGCCGTGGCCGGTGACACCGACTTCGTCGGTGTTGCAGCGACGTTGCCACCTTGGCTGTTGGGGAAGAGGTGGTCAGCCTTCCCACCCCTCCCACCCCCACTTTTGACTAATAAGCGTGAGGATTCCGAGGTTACGAGACGACACAATCTTTTATGAAATTGATCCAAGACTGATCCCACTACCCAAGACAATCCACACATTCTCACAATCCTGCGTCTGGGAGTGAGTGACCCCCCGGCCGCAGCCATCACATCACCACTACTGGAGGCGCGTCTCACAGCCGTCTCACAGCCGCACGGCACGCCGGGGGACGGACGGGAGGATAGCAGGACACATTCCTGGACCGTCAGGTTGAACGCATGGGATCCATGGTGGCTCGTTTTTTGTGTACATGTACCTTTCATGAATTTCGATTAGGATTTTTTAGAATTTTTTTTTTTACACTATCCCACGTAGAAGCAAGAACGAGTTCAACTCTTTTTCGGCGACGTCGCGGTGCTGTCGGGCGCACCTGCTCCTCACTACTATATTCTGTATCTGATGTTCAGATAGTGGTGCCGCTACTCTCCCGACGACGTCCCATGCTTCGTAATTTGCGCAACAACTAAAGTGCAGGCGATGCGCGGCGCGTGACATTTCCCCGAGGAGGTGGATTTGACGGCGCCGCTGGAGCCGTCTGCATGTGTCTGCAGCCCCAGAGAGGAGAGGAGAGGAAGGGAGCGCCGTTGGCTCCTGCCGCTGCTCTGCTAGCAGACGACGGGACAGGATTTGAATCCGCACTCATGTCAGTGGCGGGGGGCAACAACGAAGAATATGAAACAAGTCGTCAAAGAACAAGTAGTATACTCCTGAGTTGAAGTACGATTTTTCCCCTTCCCCCGCGCGCGGATGCCGCAGATTCCATGCTGGTTCCCAGGTTTCCAGGTCCCCAGAGCTGAGGGCTCTATGCGGAGTGCAGAGAGAGAGAGAGAGAGAGAGAGAGAGAGAGAGAGAGAATCGTTACGGGGAGGCAATCTTACCCCCTCCCCCCTCCTGTCCTTCGCGGCCGCGGCCTGCTACAGCCCCTTCCAGTAAAGTCTCAATGGTAGTTTCGCTTTCTTGGCTTCGACAGCCTGATTTACATAAGGACTGGCGTGAGGAAGGAGTTAATTAATGCACGCCCCGCAATGGCTGTACCGCGCGGCCATCCGCCCCAGAAGACCCCGTCAAGGTCCAGACCGTCAACCTCACCAGGAACGGTGAATTTTTGTATCAATCCGGTCAAACTATTTTATTTTGTTCCCAGATCCAAAGTGATCGACTATTTTGCTATTAGCCAACCCTTGTCTGGGAGTCGTAAGCGTGACTGGGTGGTCAAAGCGGTGATGTCGTAGTCACAATTTCGATGTTAGCTTTCGGACCATGCCAACGGTGTCGATAAGTCAGATCAAAACTCTGACATCTGCTAACGACCATGACCTCTTAATCCTGATCCATTAATTAGACCATACCTTGCTGGAGATGTGAATTAATGACCTGTTCGTCACATTATCAATGTTCTCTTCAGACGAGATACCTATTACCTGACGTGAGTTGGTATTCTGCTGAGTTCGTGTGATCATTATATCGAGGTCAATTTTATGACGTACGAATTGTGACTCTTAGATGTCACTCTAACGAATCGATGTAAAGCCATACCAAAGAAGACGAGCGGCTTATGAGTTAGGCCTGAAGCTGTCTTTAGTCGGCCTACCCTACCATTCGATACCATTCGCGGGCGGTAGTCATTGATATCAGCTCAGATTATGTGCAGGGTAGCAGCGCCAGGTCAGTAGGCGTGGGCTAGAAAGGCAAGATATGGGTGAAGTCCGTACACAGATATCAGAAAAGACTGGTCAAGTCAGAATATACAGGAGGTCACAAATGAAGAGTCAGATCAGCATCAGCCAGTCACAACGGTCAAGTCGAAAATCGTATGTCACATAAGAAGGGTAGGTCGGGATCAGTTTACTGATATCACTGAACTGATTTGGACAAACATCATAATACACGATCGCGGTACTGACATCTGACGCCAAAACAGTCATATTACGCTTACGAGTCCCGGACCAGTGAATCTTTCCTTGCAAAAATTAAGTCCAATGTCGTTGACTAAGTTTGATTGTCTGGCCAAAATGTACCCAACGTCACAAAGACGGCCAAGTGCCGTAGCTGCCGCCAGCCCGTCGTGATGCCGCCGTCAGGTGCCGTCAGCTACCGTCAGCTACCGTCAGCTACCGTTAGCCACCGTCAGCCACCGTCAGCTACCGTCAAACCCGCGCCGGCTCCCGGCGTCATCAGCCTTTGCTGCCGAGTCGAGACCCGTCTGCTGCTAGGACGTTGCCACCAATCACTGTCAATACTCTTGGCGTTTCCCCTCCGAGATCGAGAAAAGTAATATTTTTCTTGTGCCCCTCCCGCCGGGTTTGGTTTTGCATTCATTAATGCAGGGGGGGAGCGGAGGGAGGGGAACGCGGCTCCCCCCCGGGGGTGTATGTAAATCCCAAGTCAATAGTCAATGGACTTGTGTAAAGAGACACTGCTAGTAGTGGCCCCGCCGCTACCAGGCCCGGCGCCGCCGCCGGCCCCTTCGCCTCCCCGAATTCCCGTGTCGTTCCCTCCGCCGCCGCCCTTCCCCCTTCGCGCCGGGGGCAGCCGGGTGTTCCGGGCCGTTCCCCCGGAGCCGCGCAGTCTGGCGACTGTCGTCTGGACTCCCTTCTCCCCTCCCCGCCCCGCCTCCGGCCCTGGCTCGGGGGCACATAATCCTGTTATGGCCAGAGCGGACTTCACTGCTGTTTTATAAATACCGCCGAGGAGCGCAGCGCGGCGGTGGCGCCAAGGAAGGGGGAAAGAATGGGCCGGGCGGGAAGGGAGCGGAGGGAGTGTGGGGGTGCTAATTTTTGTCTCGGGACTCGAAACCACGAAAAGCTGTGGCCGGTCCTGGACATGCTCCGGACGTAACGCAACGCAAAGTAAGAACGTGCATAAGGTGACGTTGCTCAAACGCTCACATGGCTCCGACTAAAAATGCAACAAAACTACATGAGAAAAGGAGAGTGAACAAGATAAATTGCAAAGCCACTATTTTGATGCTTGACCAATTAGAGCACGGAGTGGAGACCAGCCCCACCTGCTCTCGGAATTCAGTTCCCTTTCACCATGTTTGCTCGTTCTTTGCCACTACCACATATGCTGTAGCAAAAAAGAACGAGTATTGCGCTCGCCCTGTCTGTTAAGCCACACTTTCATCTCGAAAACCACATAACTTAGGAATGTTCGGAGCATACCGTTTTGATCGGAATGTGATGCAGTTAAATCCTCACGAACTACGTTTTTTAAAAAGATGAGAAGAAAATTACTCTTCATTTGGGAACGTAGACACCGTGTCTGGGGAACACGCGCTGCCGCCGGTCAACAATCGCTAGTCCACCGTGGTGCCGCTCGGAGTAATTGGACCGCCAGTGGGTGGCAGCTCCTAAGTTTCACTGAATGTACGGAATAATATGAAAATAAAGTTTGCTATGGAGAACGCCATCGCGTTCTGGGATGGACTCGTCGTCTGATGTCTTTTAAATCCAAGTTCCAGATTTTAAAAAAAATTAAATAAAAATATTTGATAACATTATGGACGTGAAGCATTACAGTCATAAACGGAATGGCAAAATATACTTTCGACGATATTTTCCTAACATATCATTGGGACGCAGCCGCTATCGCGTGCCGCGTTTTCTCTATTGTCGAACAAATTACTCCGAGCGGCACCTGTTGAAGTTCCACTGTGAGGAACAGTTTATTTCTTATTGGCAGTCAAGTGAAAGTGAATGTGAACTGCAATCTGAATAAAAGGTTACTGTGTGTTCCAAGTGTTAAAACAAAGAGTGTGTGATTTCTACCCACCCTAATTAACAATCAAAGTAGAACAATATAAACCAAACTCAAACAAATAAGGCCTCATATTCAACGGGTTATGGGCCCAGGAGGTGAAAAATCAAAAAATCCCTGGTAAAGTGCTGTGTGCTGTGCCAGAAAACTGGAAAGAAGAACCGACACCACGTGCTGAAGCTGGGAGGACCCGGCGAACAAAGGATTCAGCATGGCCGGCTCCAGCGTTGCTGAGGACTTTTCACTGTATCCAAAACTTTCAACACCAGAAACATATTACCTGTGGGAATTTGAGCTGAAGATAGTATTTAGAGCAAGAAAACTGTGGAGTGTTGTAGATGGCAGTGAAACTTGTCCAGGTGAAAATGCCCAACAAGAGGATAAAGAGAAATGGGAAACAAAGGATGCTCTTGCACAAATGTACATTGTCAGAACTTTAGAGCAGAAAGTGAAACCCCTGATAACCAATGCAACCACAGCCAAAGAAATGTGGGACATCCTCAAGAGAGATATTGGAAGAGCATCGGAGCAACTGAAGCATCAGTTGTATACCCAGTTCTACAATTTCAAGTATGACATAAAAAAGGACATGATAACAAATGCAAGTGAACTCAAGAATATTGCATTTAAACTGAAACAGTTAAAAGAAAACATCTCCGATGACATGTTGATTGTGAAATTGCTAACTGTGTTGCCTGAAAGACTGAGACATTTTAGGAGTGCATGGGATTCCACGCCTAAAGAAGAAAAGTCAGTTGAAAATCTAATCTCAAGATTGGTTCTGGAAGAGGATCACAAATCAACAAATCAACGCTCAGAAAATCAAGGGAATGTAGCTTTCTACACTCAGAAAAATAGCAATAACAGAGAATGTTACAAATGTGGTTCTAAAGATCACATCATCAAGAACTGTTCCAAAAAGGGAAAATGGTGCAAACAATGTCAGAAAGATAATCACAATACTCAAGAATGTTTTGCTAAAAGCAAGAAGCAAAATCAAAACTATCAAGACAAGAAGAAAACCCAGAAAAGCTGCACCTACTGTAAAAGAACAAATCATTCATCTGAGGATTGCTACTTCAAACATCTGCACCAAAATAAACAAGATTACAAAAATCAAGACGGAAAAGTAGCATTTCTCTCTGAGGCTTTTCTGGGACATACTGCAAACGAAAAAGGTAACATAGAATTCATTGTGGATAGTGGATGCAACAATCACATGACAAATGATGCTGGTATTTTGACAGACACAATGTCATGTGACAACGTCCCTATAAATAGTGCCAAGAAGGGTGCATCCATGGTAAGCTACATGACTGGACATCTAGAAACAAAAGTGGTGGATCTAAAAAATGTTTCTTTTGTTCCTGATCTATCAAGAAACCTGATGTCAGTCAACAAAATTACTGAGAATAATGGAGAAGTGCATTTCAAGAAGAATGAAGTGTTAATCTATAAAGAAGACAAAGTTGTTCTCAAAGGAGAGAAAAATACAAATGGTTTGTACGTTGTTGATCTATTGAATCAAGATGGATTACAAGCTTTAAATGCACAAAAGGTTGATGTCATGATGTGGCACAAGAGGCTTGGCCACATGAGTTTATCAAAAATGAAGAAGTTACCCAGTCTGTGTGACGGAGTACCTGAATTGTTAAAGAAATGTGAAGATCTAAAATGTAGTGTGTGCGCAGAAGCAAAGCTTGTAAGGAAACCAAGTAATACAGTGAGACAGCGAGCAATAAGACCTCTTCAGATTATTCATTCAGACATCTGTGGTCCTATTAGTCCACCAACTCATGATGACAAAAATTATTTCATGACCATCACTGATGGCTATACACATTTTGTTCAAGTGTATCTTCTTGCAACCAAAGATGAAGCTGCTGAACATCTGAGGATGTATGTCATGGCAGCAGAAGCTCATTTTGATACCAAAGTATCTAAAATAAGGGTGGACAATGGAGGAGAATATAAATCTAAGATATTTCAAGAATGGTGCAAAGAGAGGGGAATAGTTCTGGACTATACTATTCCCTACACCCCAAATCTCAATGGGACATCAGAAAAAATGAATCTCACAATTTGCAACCCGATGCGAGCTCAACTATATGAATCAAAACTGGACAATGATATGTGGGGCGAATCAGCCCTGTGTGCAGCATATATTATCAACAGAAGCCCTACCTCAACTCTTGATGTTACACCAGCTGAAATGTGGCTAGGAAGAAAGCCTGATCTTTCAGTGATCCAAGTTTTTGGATCAGTAGTGTACACCAAAAATCTGGGACATTTGAAGAAGTTGGAGCAGAGAGGAGAAAGAGGAATTTTTGTGGGATATGCAACAAATGGCTATCGCATCTGGGATGAAAACAGAAGGGTTATATATGTGGCAAAAGATGTTGTTTTTCATGGCATTGAACAAAGCAAACAGTCTGAGAAAAAATATTTAGATCTGTCACATTTGTTCCCTGAACCTGAAGATTTCGAAGAAAGAAGAGAAGAAGATTTCGAAGAAAGAAGAGAAGAAGATTCTGAAGATGGTGATGAAGATTTCGAAGAAAGAAGAGAAGAAGATTTTGAGGAGAGTGATGAAGATTTTGAAGAAAGAAGAGACAATGGTCCACGAAATGACAGAGAAGAAAGGGAAAATGAAAATGACCTAAGAAATGAACAGCCTAGGGGAAGAAACCTGAGACCAAGAGAACAAATAAAACAACCAAAGAGATATGATGATTTTGTGATGGGAGATGACTATGCTCTCATGACCGAACAAGAACTGACATATGATACATGCATGCAAGGAGAATATAAAAATAAATGGTTAAAAGCCATACAGGAAGAAAAAGACTCTATTGAAAAAAACAAAACGTGGGATTTAGTAAACCAAGAACAAGCTAAAGGAAAAGAAGTCATTTCCGGGAAGTGGATTTTTAAGATGAAGGATAATGGAATAGCCAAAGCAAGATTGGTGGCACGTGGATGTCAGCAAAAGAAGAATAGGCTGGATTTCTCTGATGTGTTCAGCACAGTTGTTCAAACAAACTCTCTGAGATTTTTACTTGCTCATGCAGCAAAGGAAAACCTAAATTTCATAACTTTTGACATCAAAACTGCTTTTCTGAATGGAGTCATTGATTCAGAGATCTACATGAAGGTACCTGATGGGTACGAAGCTCCAGGGAAAATATGCAAACTCAATAGAGCACTCTATGGTTTGCGACAAGCACCACATCTGTGGTACAAACGCCTGACTGATTTTTTGAAAGAAGAAAAGCTGATACAACTCAAGACTGATCAATGTGTTTTTAAAGCTGAATCAGGAAAGATGTTTTTAGCATTTCATGTAGATGATGGAATTCTGTTCTATGAAGACCCAACACAAATGAAAAGACTGATCAATAAAATGAAGACCAAATTTGAAGTTAAGGTAATGGAAAATCCTGAATCATACCTTGGATTGGAAATCAAGAAGACTGAAGATGGGATTTTCATATCACAAGAACAATATTGCAAAAAGATAGCGCAGAAGTTCAGAATGGAAAACTCCAATCCTAAATATACTCCAATTGAAAAATTCAATGTTGATTCAAACCATGGCAACAAGAATGAAAAATTTCCATATCAAGAAGTGATTGGAAGTCTGCTGTACTCAACAGTCAAAACCAGAATTGATATTACTTTCGCTGTGAACTATGCTAGCAGGTTTACAAGTAATCCTACAAGTCAAGATGTAGCAAATGTGAAAAGAACTCTGGCTTATCTAAATGCTCATCCCAAGTGTGGAATATTCTATTCTGCGGACAACACCAAATCCAAAGAAGTTCATATTGTCTCCTACTGTGATTCAGATTATGCAGGAAATCACACTGACAGCAAGTCAACCACTGGTTATGTTTTGATGTATGCTGGTGGACCAATATCTTGGACTTCAAGAAAACAAAGCGTTGTGGCACAAGCCACTGCTGAAGCTGAGTACATTTCAGGTGCTCACTGCTGTCAAGAGCTGAAATACATGAAAAGTTTTGTGGAAGAGCTGCTTGGAGTAAAGCCAAAAATCACATTGTATGCTGACAATCAGAGCGCCATTGCAATGATCAAATCTGGTCAACTGTCACGTAAGAGCAAGCACATAGATGTTAAATATCATTTTGTGAATGATGAACTACAAAAGGGTTGGTTCAACATCAAGCATGTTAAGTCTCAAGAAAATTTGGCAGACATCCTCACAAAGCCTTTGTGTCGCAGAGTTTTTGAGAATTTGAAAACTGTTCTTATGCATACTCCTTAAATTTGTTTGTTAATTGTATTGCCATATAAAGTGCCATTGTAAACCAAATATTCACTTCAATGTAAGCCATAGTTTTTAAGTTTTTCTACTTTTGTATTGTTTATTAAAAATTGTAACAATTAAACTGTTCAGGAGGTGTGTTGAAGTTCCACTGTGAGGAACAGTTTATTTCTTATTGGCAGTCAAGTGAAAGTGAATGTGAACTGCAATCTGAATAAAAGGTTACTGTGTGTTCCAAGTGTTAAAACAAAGAGTGTGTGATTTCTACCCACCCTAATTAACAATCAAAGTAGAACAATATAAACCAAACTCAAACAAATAAGGCCTCATATTCAACGGCACCACGGGAGAGTCGATTGACGAGGCGAGCGCCAAACTCGTTCTTTTTGCTTCTATGTGAGATACTATTAGAAAACTCCAAAAACTTCCGATAGAATTTCATGTAAGGTACGTGTACACCAAGAACGAGCATTTCCATGAACGACCTGCGTTCACCCGGACAGTCTTGTTATTTTTTTCAGTGTCTGCACAGTGTGGTGGAACAGGGCCTGATAGCAAAACGACGCGATCGAAGGATCCACCGGTCCATGTCGTTTGCGAGTTTGATTTATTCAGTAGCGGCAAATAGAAGAAACATTTCACGTTGTGTCTGTGTCATGAGAAATGGAAAATCATCGCACCCCTCTTTCCCCTCCATTCCGTTTCCTTCTTTTTTTTTTTGGTCGGTCCGTGTGATATTTCATCAAATTAATCCGCAGGGAGCGTTGGAAATCCCTTCACACCGCCAGCGTGTTTCATTTCCTTTTGGGTCACGTATTTAAGATCGGTGAGGGGGGGGGGGGGCGGGTGGATAAGCACGGCGCTGGCTGGACGGGGGCGTGGCGTGGAGTAGCGGCCCCGCCAGGTGTGCCAATAACGCACACGTGCTATTAACGGCGCGTTAATGGATCTCCTGTGTGCTCGGAGAGCGTGGGCGTGGGGGTAGGAGGGATTGAGGGGGGATTTTTTAAATTGGGGTTGAATCGTGCGCGACGCGGCAAAACCGACTAATATAAAGCCATGGCGCCTCCGTGGTGTGAAATCCACCGTGTGTGTGTGTGTGGGGGGGGGGGGGATAGCAGGGGAAGGGGTGCGACGCCGCACAGACTGCCGAATATAGGCTGGCTGCGAGCCCGGGGCCGTCCTGACGCGGTCTGTGCGGGCGGGTGCCAGGGGTTTACAACTTCGGTATTCCTGTACACCCATAAAGTATTCCTTATGTATTCCCTGCCATATTTATTGTATTCCCAAGTAATTCGTGGTATTCTAAGGTATTCCCCGGTCTCGCTATTCTCTGCTATTCGTAGTATGCCCATGTATTATCTGACATTCCCTAGTATTCCCTGATATTCCCTTTATTCCCCTTATTCCCTAGTATTCCCTATGTTCGGTGTTCTTGGTATTTCTACGAATTCGAAGGTACTCACAAGTCTTCCTTTCGAATATATTTCTCGTACACGAAAATTATCAGTTGTGGTCCCTCGGGCGCGTGTTGCAGGTGGACGCTACATCAGTGTCGGTGAGGGAGGCTCACATGGAGCCCACGGCCCCGCACGGCGCCGGGCTACTGAGCTGCGGGGGTATTTACCGTTCCGTACCCGCCGCCGCACTAGCCGCAGTAGCTGGCGGGCGATGAGCTGGAGGCGTCCTGGGTTCATCAGGGCAGTCCTTTCCTTGGCTTTCCCTCCCCTCTTCCCCTCTTCGGGTTCACGTGCCTCGAGGACAAGAAGGGAGCGAATTGAAACGGCCCGGAGGAGGGGGGGGGGGTGTCCTGGGCGCTATATCACATGACATGGAGTCTGAGACGAGGTTGCCCCGGCTGGCTGGAGGGGCGCGGGCGTGGGAGGTGCAGACGGCGGGAGCAGAGGGGGGGGGGGAGCGTTGAGATTGATTACAGTGACGGCAATCATTATTTTCGATTAGAGAGAATCCAGAGACTGTCTGGCTCACCGCTGCCCCCGCAGCCGCCCCACCCCCACCCCCAACCAGCCCCAACCGCACCCCCCCCCCCCCGCGCTTCATAGCAGTACACGGCGGGAAAGGGTGGGGTGGACAGTCAGCCACACTGCCTTTTTCTGCCCCGGCTAGTGGATATCCTCACTGCAGGCTTTATTTCCATTCGATACATCCATCGCTTTGCTCTCCTGCAATGTCACCGACTGCGCCGCGCCACACCCTTCAGTTCACACTAACGGAGAATGGTCGCGAAGTGAACGTAATGCGAGCCCACGCAAATGGCAGCAAGCGACAAATGTGCTTCATCCCCCCTCCCCTCTTCCTTGTTTTTAAAGATTTATTCTCCACAAAGGTGTTTCTCGTAACTATGTATACCTTGAAACTGGAGGTAGGTCTAGCCTCGACGATCTTTTTTCGTCGAGGAACCAGGGGTCGGTAACGCTCCGTTACGGAGTTACGCCCTCCTCAAGTTTGCCGCTCTCTTGCGCCGTGAGTTATGCAGGTACGGTGTGGGGCGGAGCGCAGCGGTGGTATGGAGCAGTGGTGGTGCGTAGTCTAGTCCCTTGACGTAAAACGATCGTCTACCTACCTCCAGTTTCAAGGTGTACATAGTTAGGGGTGTGCGGACAGGCTTAAGTTCGAATTAGAACCGAATTTGAACAATTTTCATTTTTTAAGTTTCGAACCGTACACGAATCGAACAAATAGCGTTCAAATTCGAACCGATCACGAACAAACAATAAATGCCAAAGCAACAAGAGACGGAGGTATAAAACCTCAGATAAATCAAAGCATTTAGAAAAGGAAATAAGGACGAACATTCTTACAATGTGACCACTCTTACATTGCTTTTGTATTGAATTATCACATTTGGCGAATACAAGTTGCAAATTTGTCAAAAATGTGCTCGAACCCGATCGGATCTGCCTAAAAATCTTCGAGCAGTTTGAGCACGACGAGAAAATTCAAACTGCATACGAAACGAACTGCATACCGAACGGTATGCAGTTCGGTATGCAGTTAAAATCGGGAAATTAATTATAATTTATTTTTCTTGAATTACTTTTAAGCAGGCTAGGCTAGGTAAGTTTGGGTTAGGTTAGCTTAGGTAACCTAACCTAACCTCAATCAAGCTAACCTAACCTAATGGAGAAAATAATTAAATAAAAATAGAATTAATTTCCCGATTTTTACTGCATACCGAACTTTATACCGTACGGTATGCAGTTAGGTATGCAGTTGTGTGTGCAGTTTGGTATGCAGTTCGTTTTGTATGCAGTTTGAATTTTCTCAATTTCTATATGTGTTTTACTGTTGTATAATGGATTTTGTCATTTCCATACGGTAAATTAAATTTCCATTAGGTGGAATTTCCATAACGGACAGTATCCATAATGGACATTAGAATTCCATAATTGAATTGATTTCCATACGGATTTCAAATTTCAAAACAAATTCAAGTTGCTGTGAAACCTAAACGGTCCATCATAATCAAGTCAAATTTGGTGTGGAGCATGTGCAAGCAAAATCAGTAGGCCTTTTTAAATTTAACTGAAATCGGTGACGAAAAAATTGCTATCTCGAGAACGGCAGGAGATAGCGAAGATCTGACAGCAGATTTCAATAGTACTCGGTTTCAGCATTGACGATATCCCTTCTCGGCAAAGGTTATTAAGGATAAAAGATTTTTATTCCATACTCCATAATCACTATTCCATTATGGATATTATGAAATCCTTTATGGAATTTGTTCCAATTTACATATAGAAACCGAAATCCATAATAAACCATTTCCAGAACGGAATCCATACCCCATTTGCTGCTCGATTTCGATCGAACAACTTCATTTTTGGCTCGGTTCGTGTTCGTTCGAATCCGAACATGTTCGCACACCTCTATACATAGTTACCATAGAAACACCTTGCACTGAAACACCTTGCACTTGTACAGCGTGCACTGAAGGGATCATGGCAGGTGTCGATGCGTCTCGATGCTGAGGTGCGATGCTCTTCCAGTGCTCACTTCCCCCATCGCTGAGCGCCGGCAGCCGGTGGTGGAGGTGTGAGTCTCTGCGGTAGCGGTCCGGGCAGCCCCGCGCTGCCGAGTGGTCCGCGCAGTGGCGGCGTGGCCCTTTGCCTTGCACCGCCCCGCTGGGGTTCTATGAAGTTTCACAAACTGAGCGACTGGAAGAACGGCAAAAGAAGAAGGAGAAGAAAAATAAATAACACCCCAAAAAAGCTGGCTGTCGCGGCACTCAGAATTTTCCGTTGCCCATCCTGCCGCCGCCGACTTCCAGGTTTGTCATGCTGACGCGAACTTTATGTCTTTGATCTCGGCCTCGTCGGCTCCCCAACCCCGGCACGGCCTGCCCCGACCGCCCCGCCCGTCTCGGCAAACATGCCTGCTTATTTTCCGAACTTTTCAACCCGCTCCAAGATGATTCCATGTGTTGGGGGAGCAGCAGGAAAGAGCCACGCAAAGCCACACGGAGAAAAATTATCGTTGGTGACACCTAATGAGTAAAGAGCTGTTATTCAGAAAAACAATCTACACATTTTCCGTTGTATGAAAAATCTGTGTGCACGCCGAGCATACGCAGGTCAGGACACAGGGTCTGTAAGCGTCATTGTGTGAGCAACGTTAGGGGGGGGGGGGGGGGGGGTCAAACACTGTAATTCCAAGTGTGATGTACATCACACTCCAGCTGTGATAAAACCCCACGTTAGCGCCAGCATTTTTTCACTACTCGTTTCGCATCTCAGACTTGCCTCCGATCCCAACTTGCGAATGATTCTTAAAGTTCAGGTATCGGCTTTGTTTTTGGATCCATTTCGTTCGAAATTAAAAACTACACACGAATATTGTGATGTTCATTTAGGGCGGGGCTGTCCCCGGCTGACCCCTGCCTCCGGGGTCCGGAGTCCGGCGGTAGGTCTGATGTCAAGTTGCGAATCGTCGCGACACATTTTTCGCAACTTGGGAATATTGACTGAGCTGCGATGAAGATTCATCTGGGATGTTCATTGCAGCTAAGTGTGACGTGCCCAATACGTTTAGCTGTGCTGAAGGTCCAACTGCAACGGTCATTGCAGCTCCAGGTGTAGTATTTCTGACTAATCACACTTAGTCTTCATCACAGCTAAAACGCATTAAATTCATCACACTTGCGATGACAGTGATGAGCAAGATAACGACATGACGCACAGTTTTATCGGAATGCGACACTCAAGCCCTCATACGAGTCTGAGACATGGGTCTTCAGCAGCACCACATTGCTTTGAGAACAAACCGCCCCCCCCCCACTCCAATCATAAATCCCCGCACGTTTTTGGCGCTATTATTACTGCGGCAGCTGGCTGCCTGCGGGGCGGCGTGTAACGGTATCGGTAACGCGTGCCGACAGCATGCCGACTCTTCTCAAAGCCAGCCTGGCCTCGCTCGTCTCGCTCTCCGTCTCTTTTCCCCCTCCTTCTAGCCCCCGGCCCGGCTTCTCCCCGACGACATTGTGTCCTCTGCGAGATGAATTTATTCATGCCGACTGCTGCCAGCAGGTGCCGCTGGCGGCGCTGCCGGAGCTGCCTCCCCGCTGTCTGCGCCCCGACGACCCGATCGGACTGTCTCCGTTCACTTATTTTTCCTCCCACCGCTGGTCACTTTTCATTTTCCTTTCTACTTTCCAGTCTCGTCGCGTCTATAAGGTTCGTATACACAAAACGACACACATACTCTCGGATATAAATTTCCCTCGTTTCCGGAATTTTCCCTATTTACTGCAATGTGCGTCGCGTGAGCTAGAAGAGTGAGAGAGAGAAAGAGAGAGAAGAGAAGAGAGA